>BQNB010044421.1:40000-44896 GCA_026074375.1 Tanacetum coccineum
CCACGTCGCCCTTTTGTTGAAGGGCACAATCGTCATTTCACTATTATTGTTGGTTGCATCGTTGGTACCTGACCACTTTGTTAATACAGTAACATTTACTGTATAAATTTTTTGTCGTTTTTGATTGCACGGTTGGTCCCTGTGAGGCCTTTCTTCCTCTCGCACTCCCGCCATAATCCATCAAGTAAATATTCGCTGATTAAAATTTGTTGAGCATGGTATGAACATAATTAATAAATTTTGTCTATACTTTGGACCATTAACAAATTTATTCCTCAAAAAAATAAAACCATTATTACTGACTCTTCATTTTCCATAAGACATCTATTAAAAATTGAACAAATATGAGATTTTTCAAATAACACCAACTGCATACACACATTCAAATCGATTAGCATGTTTAAAAAGCTCATTCGTGTTTGTTAAGTAATGAGTTCCTCTACCAAAAGAAATAGTGTTGTTGCAGGACTTGACGATAATGAGTCGACAGATAACAAGTAATACGAATCTTACTAACTCTAAAGATTCAGTGGTTTAATTTAATGTGCAGGGGTTTTTTATGAGTGTGCATGGGTACCTTAATAGCTTCCACCCCTTCATCTGTGTCATTTTTCTTCATTCTCTTTCAATAAATTCGGCTGTTACTCCTCTTTACCTCAATCTTCATTGTCCTTCAATACATTCGGTTGTTACTCCTGTCCTAATGAATGTCAACCTCAAAGGAATGTCAACCATCATCTAAGGAATAGCAAGCAGTGGTATAAATGGCTGCATCTCCCACACATCTTCCATATCTGAAATGAAAACCAGGTTCAATTCACAACGACCACACCATGTCAACTAATGATAGACGCCCCACATGTGATATTAAAAGCAATCACCTCACTCCCAATGAGGCTGCATACATGAGTTCAAAGGTTGAAATCTTATCCGACATGCGTGTTACCAAGAGTGTAGTTGAAAGGAAGCAGGACATACCTGATAAGAGTTCAAAGGCTAATTTAGAAGTATTCTTGGACCAATTACGTCTGGATTTAACTGGAACAATAATTGTGATGCTTGGCAGGATGTGGGATGTAAGTGCAGTTACCGGCCGATACTTAAGCATGGATTTCGTCATGTCAGATGCAAAGGTAAACCTCAAATGCTATATGCCCCTTTGTTTTGTATTTTTAAAACCCAACTTTGTTGCAGGGTAACATGATTCATTGCTCTGCAAAAGCAACTGTGGCCTATAATTTTCTAAGGCTCAAGGAAGGAAGCATCTATTCTGTCAAAAATTTTGCTGTCAAACCTAACAAGGAGGACTATCAGATTCTGAAGAATGATGCGTATATGCTTGAATTTAATGGGTGGACAACCATTAGAAAAGCTTCAGTGAAGGCAGATGGCTTTGTGAGATACCCGTTCCAGCTGCAGGATTTTGACGGTATTGAATCATCAGACAACAAGTATTTGATTGGTGAGCTGCTATTAGTTTAATACTTTTCAACGTAGCTTATAATTGTATTGCGTTTAAGAGAATAACCAGTTATTTGTTTGGATGTTCCTGAACTTACCTTGCAGATGTTGCCGGTTATGTGACCAATGTCAGGAGGATAAATCATTTAAAATCAGGCTCGAAGAATCTTGACTTCCACCTTGCTAATCACAGGTTAGTATCCTTTGCAGATATCCCACTTACACCTTATGGATGTGTTTTTAGATAATCAATTGTTCTTTATAACAAAGGCCAGTCCATCAGGGTAACACTTTAGGGTAGCCTTGGGGATGTGATGATAGAGAAAAAAACCAAACAGACTGCAACCTGTCCCAAGAAGTACAATAGTAAGTGAAAATAAATCCAACAGTTTTACCACACTTTCCAGAATAATTAGTTGCTTTTAATGTGAATTTTGCCTTTCAAACAAGGTTTATCTGCCAATCACTTCATCCACTGTTATTTACGATGATGACGCAATTCCTGCGATTAAGGCTTTAAAAAAAGCAAACAGGTAGCATGTTTGAATAGTTATTGCATTTTTGCATATACCTAAAATCTGTCTGCCAGTGTTGTCGATCAACAGAACTCTGGACCGTCTGTAGACCTCTCTTAACCTCGGGCTGGGACTCTTGAGAACATCCTTATGTGTGTTCCAAATGTTACTGGGCCTTGTGTTTTGCTTAGTTGTTCCTTGTAAAACACATGTTTTGTTTAAAAACAGTAATACTATGCCTGTTATGTTAAATGAATAGTTCCTTTATGTTATTTCTGCAACCTTAGATTTATTTAGTTCTGTTTCAAGCATGGATCTTTGATTGTCTAAGACATGCAACAATGAATGGACATAGCGATGTAAAAAAGACTTTGCAATGTAAAAAAACCTCTTTTTAAAAAAAGGTTCCTGGCTAAAGCATTTTCAGATTTTAAAAACATTCAAGTAATGAAAAACATTCAAGCTATTAAGCAACATTAAGAATCAAAATCAATTAGCATCACTATCCCTGTAATGAAGTATCAAAAAACAATCCTAGCCATCGGAAAATAGAAAAAGAAATACATCAAAACATGGACTTAACAGGGGTGAAACAATGAAACAAAAACACTTATAGATTGAACCCAAACAACAAGTAGAGACAGTGGTATGTGAACTAGAGTATAAATCACATTCCTCAAATAATAACCACAGCACAACTAAATGGTCATACCAATAATCCAATCAAGAAAATCATTAATGAATGCTACTTACAAGAAAAACTACAACAATCGCCCATTTTCCAAATAAAGAACAACAATTTAAAACGAGCTAATTAGAGTACAAACCTGTATCAGGATTCTTCAGATTTAATCCCCAAATAACAGCAAAATCTACTTTTACGCTGCCATCAAATAATGAGGAAATGAAATGAACCAATACAGTCATGTTTTGTCGCTTCATGAGAGCTACACCTATTAAAATACAGACATGTAAATAGATAAAACAAGCAACACTCCCACTCCGTGAATACAGCTCATGCACGCCAAAAACAAATGAAACAATAAAGACCACTAAAACCATAATCATATCTCCACATCTCTACCCCTTCTGAAGTTTAGAGCGTTTTTGTAAACACACATAACCATAGACCAATTCCTATCTACATATAAGCTTGAAACAAACTACAGACCTTAATGCATTGTCTAAACCAAGAAATGGGAATGAAAAAAAATGCACTAAATACAACAACTACGCTTCTATCACGTATTCTAACTTTTTATCCTATATTAATTGCAGACCATGAGGCAATATGGTACAACATGGATAAAACTTTACCTTTAAACAACTATTATCACACTACAGCAACGCTAAAATTCAAAAGGCCAACACGCTGAAATTCAAGTGGAGCTACTAAATTAGAGCATAACTACATATACAACCGGCTACCACCTATACAATTAACTACATTACCCATCTTTTAAGGAAATCCTACATAACCCATGACACTTGAGATAGAACTACAAACTAAGTCCAAACACTCATTAAACTGGAGCTCAATATAATTATATATAAACCATAACCAAAAGTAACGACAATAACAGAATGTATTCATTTATTCCGTTCAAAACATTACAGCTTTTAATTTTCAGAAGTTAACATGATAACATCTTACACCCAAACTCTTACTTATTTTATAAACTAACAAAACAAACACCACAAACTATGAAAATCCCATACTTTTTCTCCCATTTCACTGCATACTCAGCCTTCAAAGCCCCCAACATGGGCACCTGCCAAGAGTGTTCTAAACTCCAACTCTCGCAAATCCCGTGCAGTTACAAGCTTTATGGTTTTTTAAACCTCAAAAGATGAAAACCTTTTGAAAGGTTCAAACCAAGAACACGCCTAAAACAAAGGTAACAAACGCACACAAACATTCACAAACACCCCATGGCTCTTGATACTAATTGTAGAATATCTTAACACATATAGTATGGAATTCGTTTAGAGTTTTAAAGAGAGAAAGAGGTGGTTGGATGAACACTTAGAGAGAGAAACAAAAGAAGAGAATATTAGGTTAAGCGTGTGTGAGAAAATGAACAACCAACACCCTCTCCATGTGTGGAGAGGGTATAAATACTTTAAGCAATAACCGGCCATAGGCTTAAGTAATATGCTTTTTATGTGTCTTTGGCCCGGTTAGCTTACTAACATTACATTTGATTAATCTACGAGCTATGACTAACTATATTGGAAGTGACCGATACTTTTCGTATTCCTAACACCCTAACCCTTTGCCTTTTGTAACTGCAGTTACCTAAACATGGTAAAACATTCAGAGTCGATATGTCAAACAACTATAGTTTAATTAACAACTATAAACCTGATGTCTCTCCTAATAAATCCAAAGGAACATACCAAATTCTGCAACGATTTATCTGCCACCCATACACCAAGTCGCACATTTCTAACACCACACATCCATGCATCAAGCTAAACAATTCATGGTCAGTGTAGCAATCACACACATACCACAACTTACTCATTTCCAGTACTCCACCTCCATAAGGACATAACCTACAAATAGCATGAACAAACCAAATTCATCCACTTCTATAATTGCACAACCATATCATGCTCGATGCTAACAAATCTTGACAAAACAAATTAACTTCTTAACCTTGGCATAGAGGACCCAAGATTATAAAGTTTGGTGCAAATCAACAAATTAAATTCTTAATAGTACAGAACGCCATAGTCTTTAAATCACACATCAAGGCAGTGCCAACAGTTATATACTCTAGATGCAACAACTAATCTAAACAAACAACCAGTTCTCAAAACACTCTACCCCAACAAATAATAAGATTCTTACTTCTCATTCTTCACCCCGTCTAATTTTGACAAACCTCATATCATTATGCAGATCTATACCTTT
>BQNB010044422.1:2814-42724 GCA_026074375.1 Tanacetum coccineum
CATGTAAATAAGTGTACAAAACAATGATCATAAGTAAAAATTCATTTTACATATTCAAAAGTACCTTAAATGGTGATTTAGCTAAATATAATATATGAACACATAAAATCTTAGTTATGAAATGATTAAACTTTTAAATAACCTTGTGTGGATGAGTAGAGAAAATAATAACAATCACACCATTGTGATTAATAACCTTGGCTTGAAAATATAAGGTGAAAAACCTAATTTCAACAAAAAACCCTAATCTTGCAATATCTTTTTAAAACCCTTTCAAAGCTTAACCAATCCTTCAATTCTTATTAGAATACCTTAAGTATGATATGTAAAAACTAATATGGTGAAAGAAAATCAAACTATGGATTATGTTTGTTAAGGTTTTTGAGCCGTGGGGTGTTTAAGAGAGAAAGGGATAGATTTTTTTTGTTTACACTTTGGAAAAATGGAAGATGTGTGTTACTTGCTAGCTTAGGCCTTTTATACTAAGCCAAGGACATAAGGAAGGCCTCAAGGAAGGTTCCTAGGGAAATTGGTCAAGAGCATGTGGTGGTGTAAGACATGGTTCCCTTGATAATATCTAGATATTTAGGGCAAAATTCATGCACTTAGATATTTCTTTGGTCCTATCCCTTGGAATTCGGCCACATACACATATATGTGATGTTATATTGATTATTTTGTGTATTGGGTATAATCGTGGGTATTTGATTAAGCGTAGTTAGGTTTTGGTGCTTCCGGGAATGCCGAAACGCGTTTTATCGCGAAACGTAAGCATTTTACGTAGCCAATAAAAATAAGATGAACAAAGTTGATAATTATCCTCATAATAATCATTTAACACTTGCTTGATGTAAACGTTTAATTGTTTAATGCCCGTTTATATTGAATGATCATTTTTAGTTTACGCGATTTAGCTTAACGATTACGATTTAAAAGCAAACGCGTAAAACCCTAAAAATAATTAGTGGATTAAATAATGTCATACAATGACCTAAAACACGAGGTGTTATAGTCTTCCCCCGTTAAATGAGCCTTGTCCTCAAGGCTTATCACACGGCACTTGACGACGGTGCAGTCTTGGTGAAGAGGTGTGGATATTTCTTCCTGAATTGATCTTCACGTTCCCATGTAAACTCAGGACCCCGCCTAGAGTTCCATCGAACCTTGACAATTGGGACACGGCTTCGCCTGCTGACTTTTGTCCTTTCTTTCTTATCAATCCCCGGCTTCTTGTTAGCTCTCTTTCCTTTCCTGGGGTTGTTTTCCGTGTTTGTTGGCTTTGACGTTTTCTTGCGATATTTGCATTATCCGTACCTACGACAATCTCAGAGTCAAAAACAAGCAATATACAAGCATTTTATGCACAATTTTATCTTTTTAGGGACATTTTTGATATAGAAAGGATATGTGATTTCTCACATATCAAAATTCCCCAAACTAAGCGATTGCGTGTCCTCACGCAATATTATATGCTTTAAAACCAAATACCTCAAAACTTCCCCAAACTAAATCTTTGAAAAGTAGCAAAGACTTTTGTGGAGAAAGTTAAGAAATCACAAGCTTTAAACACCCCATTTTCCCATTTTTCAAAAAAAACAAATTTATTTTTTTTATTTTTTTATATATAAACTTAGAATATTTCGACTTTCGTTATTTCCATAACTATTAGGGATCATAGAACAAGATGCATTTCGATCCGAGAATGCCCCAAAAAGGATAAATTCATCGTCCCCGACTTTTCACTTGCTCCAAACCAAGCTTAAAACGAAATCACAACTAAATATCAGTAAAAATGCTAACACTACTCATATTTGCAACTTGTGAACTTTTTACTCCCGACATTTATTATATCTTAAGTGAGTGTGCTATTTTGAATTTCAACCATGGATCAACGTTTTACAAAATACTATGCTTCACGTTCCACCTAAGAATAATGAGTTTGAAGGCGAGATCATCCCATGTAGCGACTTTCGTCTCGGCACATCCCAACCTTGCGGCTAAGTGACCAGGCTTTTGACACCCCACAGAGACTAGTATCGGGACTCACGGACCTTAGGTTTCAAAAACTCTCAGGTTTCCCGCTATTTGCTAGCTTTTAAATAGACTAGTCAAAGTTAAAATGCATATTTGAATTTATACAATATAATCTATTTATTAATTTAAACTTAATTTAAAATTTATGCAATTGTAACCCTCGACCTTTTAGAAGGCTGCAACTTCGTTGTAGCCGCATGATGCACCAAACTTTTATCAGGTCTCGGATTTTTATTCTTACTATGGGCTTTCTTTTGAAGTTCCACATCGGTTGTGAGCCGGCAAACGAGGTAGTAACTTTTATCAGCCTAAGTTTTATGTTTATATATTATATATATATAATACTATTCTTATCTATAATATATATATTTATATATATTATATATATTCATTTTTATTTATAGGAAGACTTCTTTTGAAAATTCAAGTATAGTTTGAATAAGACTAAAATTTTTGCTATTATTATTACATAAAAAATTATTGATTTATGGTTTAATCTCCAAAAAACAACACGTATATTAGTCCGGTTAAGCGCTTATGGGAGAAAAAGCGACAAATTACACACATGAGCTCTTAGATTTCCCAACTAATCCTTGTTTAGATCCCTCTCACTACCTTACACTCTATCATTTTTCGTTCTTCTCGATTTTTCGCGAACGCTTTGACTGAAAGTTAAGGAACAGCTAGAGCTAACACGCTTGATCGAGTAAAATTTACTATATATTCTACCCAGCAGGAAGTCAAATTGTGACCAAAACCATCTTATTTATTTTTTGAAAGTTTTTAAAATTTTTCATATTTTTGAAAATTTTGGTGGGAAAACGGGGTCCGTGAGAACAACGGGTAACAGTAGGTAAGATTATGTCAAAGATATACTACCCCATACTAAAATTAAACATTGTCCTCAATGTTTCCTAGCATAAGACTTAAAAACCCCATACTAGAAACTCAAAAGGTCGAATGCATATCTAAAGCTGAAGAAGTATTACAAAAATCTTTAGGACGTTTTACTTTAAGTGTGCTAAAAGATAAATGTTAGTCGATAAAAATCTTTAGGATATCTGATTTCCCCAAACTAATGGCAAGCAAAGGCTAGGAAGCTCGAGTGGACCGGGACAAAACACCGAACACGAGAGTCTTCAGAAAATTTTAGGTCAATCCTGCAAACAATCACAAGTACAAACACAACAAGAATCGGAAGACTACAAGCCTCCTCACATAACAATAGAAATAAAAAAAGAAAATAGAAAATGTTTAAGCATGGGGTGCCTCCCACGAAGCGCTTTGTTTTTGGTAACCGAGTCACATAGCTTGACTCGATCAGAATTTCAATTCGTCCTTGGTGAGAGTTGGAGATCCTGACTACCTAGGGTGGTAAGTTCCCCTCGAAGTAATGCTTTACACGATGACAATTCATCTTAAAGTTTGGGACGCATCGGGTTGAGATAAATCATGGTTCCGTATGGAAAAACTTTGAGATGGTGAAGTTGGTCCCTGACCAACGATGTTTTAAGCTGTCCGGAGACTATCTTAAGACGAGAGTTGAAGAGTTAAACTCGTTCCACCAACATTGAAAATTGCGTTTTTGATCTTTGAGTGTGAAGCTTCGTCGTTCCTTCTTTATAAATCAAGATATTCTCGTAAGCTTGATCCACGATGTATCATTAAGTTCATTAATTTGAAGCTTCCGGTGATCACCCGCAGTTTTAAGATCAAAATTAGCATGTTTCAAAGCCCAATATGCTTTATGGTCTAACTCGATAGGTAAATGGCAAGACTTTTCCGTACACTAGTTTGTAAGGCGTACAACCAATCAATGTCTTAAAAGCCGTACAAATTGCCACAAAAGCGTCATCAAGTTTATGGGTCCCATGAGGGACGGTTTCTCCAACCGTCCTTTCTAGAATACGTTTTAAACCTCGATTGGACACCTCCACTTGACCGCTCGTTTGAGGGTGATAAGCGGTAGCTAGACGATGAGTGACCCCATACTTAGACATTACTTTAGCAAACTGATCGTTACAAAAATGGGTCCCACGATCGCTTATAATAGCTCTAGGTGTTCTGAATCGGGCAAAAAGAGATTTCAAAAACTTAACTACAACTCTAGCATCATTTGTGGGGAGCGCCTTTGCTTCAACCCATTTTGAAAGATAATCAACGGCTACGAGGATGTATTTATTTCCTCTTGAAGACGGAAATGGTCCCATGAAATCAATACCCCATACATCGAAGATTTCACAAACTTGGATAGCGTTTTGAGGCATCTCATCTCGTTGTGAAATTTTGCCTTGTCTTTGACACGTATCACAAGATTTGATCATCGTATGGGCATCTCGATATATGGTAGGCCAAAAGAATCCGGCATCAAATTACGTTTTTGAGCGTGAGATTGGAACTATGATGGCCCCGGGTGGGTCCTTCATGACAAGTTTAAGGATTTTTAAAGCTTTATTGCCATGCACACACCGTCGAATGATTTGAATCCGCACATGTACGAAATGAGAGGGATCGGCCCAGGAATAATGTTTAACCATCCTTGAAAAATTTCCTTCTTTTCGCTTAGATGACATTTCCTTTGATGATAAAATTCCCCGCATGGTAATTTGCATAGTCCGCAAACCATGGGGTATTTTCAACTAGAAATAACTCTAAGAGTTTCTAAAGGAAAATGTTTCCATTTTAGGTCCTTGTTTTCTAAACACATCCTTTTGAGGGTTCTCAAAGTCTAAGTATAATTAATCTGCCGCATGGTTCTCAACTTCCTTTTGTTATCATGGATGGTGATATCAAATTCTTGTTAGGGAGAAGTTATACCCTCGAAGCAACTCGGCTTAGGTCTTGTTTGTTCATAAAGTACTTTAAAGCCGAGTGATTCGTTTACACTATGCTTTTAGGATAAGACAAGATATGGCGAAACTTTTCAAAAAGCGATACCTCAATGGGCAAGCATTTCCTTTTCCGTGGTAGTGTAATGAATTTGAGCTTCTGTCATTGTCTTACTAGATAATGTATAGGCTGAAAGTGTTCATTTTCGTGTCCTAAAACCGAACCAATGCGAATCACTTGCAATCACACAGAATTCGATAGGTAGGTTCCAAATCGGGGACAACATAAGATTGGAGCTTCGGTAAGCTTCTTTTTAACAGAGTCTGATAAGCATCAATACCGTAACTTAGGACAACACAACGGTGTTTCTTTCTCAAGAAGGTGAGTCATTGGTCTAGCTATTTTGGAAAAGTCTTGGATAAATCGTCGGTAAAATCCTGCATGACCTAAGAAACTCCTAACACCTTTAACGGTAGTCGGGTGAGGTAGCTTAGTGATAACATCGACTTTAGCACGATCATTCTCAATTCATGATTTAAAATTTTATGCCTAACACCTATTCTTCTCTACAACATAATGTTGGCACTTTCCTAATTAAGAACTAAATTTGTGTCTTACACAGTTTAGCATCTTTTTCTAAATTGGAGAGCATGAATCAAAATGATCCCTAAATACGAGATATCATCCATAAACACCTTCCATGTCTTTTCGGATCATTTCATGGAATATGGCCTTCATACATGTTGAAAAGTACTAGGTGCATTACACAAGCCAAATGGCATGCGCGGTAAGCACACTAGTTCAATTCGGGCATGTGAAAGTAGTTTTCTCTTGTCCTGGGATACTATTGGGTTTGGAAATACCCTGAAAATCCATCTAGAAAACAATAAAACTCATTTCCGACTAATCTTTCTAACATTTGATCCATGAACGGTAATGGAAAATGATTTTTTCGAGTCGCTTCATTTAATTTCCTATAGTCGATACAAACTCTCCACCCGGTAACTAAACGTGTCAGAATTATTTCATTCTCTTCATTAGCAACAACGGTTTATTCCACTTTCTTTGGGAACACAATGCATGGACTTAACACCATAGGCTGTCAGAGATACGGGAAAACCATTCGGCATCAAGAAGTTTTAGGACCTCCTTTTTGATTACCTTGTGAATTTTTGGGTTAACCCGTCTTTGACTTTGAACCGTAGGTTTATATCATCCATCTATCTCAAGTTTTGGTGTACAAAATCGAGGTCGATACCCTTGATGTCGTGTTTTTCCAAGAATGGCTATTATGAGGGAATTGGAGCACCTTTAAGAGAGCATCTTTTTATCATTTTTAAAACTTTTGCAATATATTTATGTAACTTGTCATTTTTTCGAAGAAAGATATTCTAAGTGGGACTCGTAAAATTCTTTTAACTCTAATCCGAGGCTCTTCAAATTGAAGATTTTTTTTCTCGGCCACTTCACTTTTGTTTAAGGTCTATGGAGGAAGTTAAAACAGGTCATTATTTAACAATTTTTCGATCAAACAGATATCTTCCTTCGGATTGCTATCGGCATGATCAATTTCTGGTGAAATCGAATCATCCTTAAGATAAGCTTCAATTTCTTCCAAAATGAATTCGAAAGTAAACGGCTCAGACGTTGGGGTGGAATTGCCACTCAAAGAATTTGAAAATCCTAGAAATTCCGAGAATTACTCCTCACTAAACTGCGCAATGATGTCAATTCGGTTTACCGACTTGTCATTTGTAGAGGAGTATCTCGTGGTTTGATCTAGATTAAAAGTGACGGCTTCGTTATCAACCCGAATTTTTTTCCATAACAGTACTATTAAAGATACGACTATCCTCAAAAAGGATCTCCCAAGTATTGAGAGGTAATCGAGATCAGCTTCGAATATTGACCAACAAAACAAATCTTTAGGAAAATGAAATTTCCCAACTTTGATCAAAAAACGTCTTCGGCGAGTCCTTTAGGATAAGTAATTGATCGGTCCGCTAACTCTAAAGTCATCCGAGTTGGTGTAAGTTCCGGCAGAGAAAGCTTTTTCCAAATAGAAAGAGGCATAAGATTTATGCTCACGCCAAGATCGGCCAAGGCGTGGCATACATCCATTCCCGGGAAATTACATGGAATAAGAAACTTGCCGGGATCTCCAAGCTTTTCGGGAAGCTTTTTGAGGAGCATCGCTGAGCAATTCTCGTTCAACGGTATCTTAGCTAACTCAAGCAACTTTTCCTTATTCATGAGCAAACTCTTAATCGTAGGAGCAAATCTTGGCATCAAAAGTAAAGCATCCGCGAAACTAATGTCGAAGCGCAAATCTTGAAAGATTGGAAAGTTCTTCTCCATTTTGATTCGAAGCTTTACTCACGGGACTTTTGTCATCAGTGTGAAGGATATGGAATATTTGGCTTAGGTAAACTCTTCGGAATATCAGATTCCGGAATGGGAGTGGTTTTAGGCAAAGTCTTCGGAACATCGGGTTCCGGAATAGAAATGGGGATAACCGGAGGTGGGATTTGAGCGGTACTTCCTTGGAAATTTGTTTGCTCTTTATCCGTTGTCTCCTCGGTTTCTCGTTCCACTACCTTTTTAGGAGAAGGATTAGTAGGAATCGAGGGTCCCTCGTAAGCAACACCCTGCGAGTGTGATCGCTTTCATTTCACCTTCGGTTTGAATGGCATTACTCGGAAGAGTAACAAAGTTGAGGCTGGTTTTGCAAACAATCTACAAATCCATGTGTTGCTAATTATTTGAAAGGTAGTTGTTGATTCATCATGATGGCTTGTTGAGATTTTATCGTGTTTTAAATTTCATTCTTAAGGTCTCCTTTGCGAGTTGATTTGATTTTGCATGTTTCTCAACATCTGATCATTATTCCTACCCCTCTTTTTTTCGTTTTATTGTAATTTGAAAATCATTTGAAATTCTTGTGGAACATTGATTAGTTAGGCAACTTGAAATTGTTGGTTTTGAAATTCCTTGGTTTGGAAAATTTAGTGCATGAATTATTTTGAGCTTGAAACCTTGATTTCCATGAAAATTATTTCCCCGATTAAAATTATTCCCTTGAGCTTGATTCTAATTAATCTTATTTTGACCATTGTTTTGCATCGGAGCAAAACCTGGTGGTGCCATTTGATTACTAACACGGTTCAGAGTTAACTTGATTGTAAGTACCTGTGGTCGCACAAACACTAGCCTGGTTGTTATCGGTAGCTGGACAATCATACCAAGAATGTGCACCGCCATAACATAACGCAAGTCTTCCTCAACCGCTTTAAACCGGAGCGGAGTGACAAATTGCTTAGAAACAATCATGACATAAGGTCGGAAAGTTGTTCCGCAAGTTATCAATTCTCTCATCGTTATCACTATAATTAGCATTAATCTTCGATGCATTTTGATTTATTTCGTGAATAACGTACTTTTGATTTGTTCTCAATTATGTTTAAAGCCTTCTCTAGTCGTCTATACTAAAAAGATTTTCCACCAGCCGCGCATTTTATGGAGTCTGTTCATTCTCGTTTAAACCATTGTAAAAGGTATCAACTTGAGTTAACTCCGTAAATCCGTGTGGGAAAGCTCTAAGCAACTCTTTAAATCGTTCCCATGCTTCACTAAAAGTCTCTCGAATTTTTGGTGTAAATTAGAAATTCATTATTTAAGTGAGTGGTTTTTGAAGGAGGGAAAAATTGATTCACAAATTTGGTCACGAGATCCTCCCAAGTCAAGATTGAATTTGGTGGTTCTTTCTCGTACCAAGTTTTAGCGGCTCCCTCGAGCGAATATGGAAACATCATAAGCTTAATCACATCGTTAGGCACATTCCTAAATCGTAAAGTCGAGGTAATCCTTTTGAAACTATTAATATGAGCATGAGAATTCTGACTCTCACGACGTAAATCGGTTGCTTGAACCACATTAATGCAAATTTCGGTCTTGATCTCAAAGTGACCCGCATTAATTTATGGTAAAACAATAGCTTCTCCGTACCCTTCCGTGGGTGCTCGGAGTAGTTCTTCCATTGTACGTTCCGCCATTGGTGCAACGATAGTACGAAGCTTGGGTTCGACTATGTTTGGAGCACGTCCTTTGTTTCGACGTCTCGGAATGGTGACGTTTGAATTATTTGGAAAATAGGAATTTCTAGTGCGCATGCACTAAACAAACAAATGAAATGAGAAAAGAAACGAGAAAAGGAAATATTTTTGTTTACCGAATAATCAACAAATTAAGGTAACTCTTTAAGTAAAAATAAATTTTACCAAAACGAGGGTGCGCCTTTTTGTTAGTGACACAAACGGTAAAAAAAAATTTTAATCTTTGATTTGGGAACTTATTGATGGATAATACCTCAATTGAAGGTATTATTTGTTGGTGTTCTTTTATCAACTTGGTATTTTTTTTATTAACAAATTAACGAGAAGAATCGAAAAATCCAGAAGAGAAAATATTTTTTGTATTTTTGTTTTTAATCTTCTACTTATACTAAAAAGAAAAGAAAAATATTTTTACTTTTTATATTTAAATTTTTTTTTAAAAATTTTTGATTTTCTTAAAATCGTAACTTTCGAAGAAGAAAGGTTCTCCAAATCACGATCAACAAACTTCAAATGAAAGAATCTTAATCACAAATCCCGGCAACGACGCCAAAAATTAATTCGTAGTAATCTATACACGGATTAATAAAATATATAATAATAGAAAAATACCAAACTAACTTGAGAATAAGGAAGAAAGGGTAAATGCTCACTAATTATTAAAATAATACGTTCTATTTACCGTAAGTTGATTATCCGCGGTCGTATTCCTCGAAGATTTATAAAATTGAGACCACGTTTGTTGTTTGGACAATGATTCGAATTGGTTCAAGCTAATCCGTTTTCTAAAATCCTAAAAGAGAGCAAATTAAAAGACAGTTAAACCTAACTTTAATAACAGGAAATTAAACTTTAAATAAAACGCAAAACGGGAACCCTAAATGGTGATTAAAACCCTAAATTTCCAAAATTAAACCTAACATGGATTTTTCTCTTTTAATAGACTCTAATTGACTAAGAAGCAAGTTTAAAAAAAACTAGAACAAAAACGGAATTGAAATGAGCTTAAAAACACGAAAAACGTGAACGGAAACGAATCACGTTCTTTAAAAATTGAAATTTTGCAATTTTAATCCTACAGAAACAAAACTATTTTTCCTAGGAACTATATGAATAAAGAAAATTTTCTAAAAAAGAATTATATTTTTTTGATTATTTTTCTATTTTTTATGATTTTTTAAAGTTTTTAATAAAAATAAATGTCTAAAAATACTAAACCAAATATTTTTTATGATTTTTGCAAATTTTTTTTACTTTTTGAAAACTTATAAAAGAAAAGTTGTAAAGAAGCTAAAAACAAACACCTTTTATAAAAACACTTATATCTTAAGAGCCACTAATAAGCTAGAAATTGCTTAAAGATATGACAGAAATACTTAACTATGTTTTTGGTGTTTTTCTAAATTTATAAGTCAAAATCTAAGATAGCAATCCTAGACTAATTATGCTAATTTTAAGCTAAAACCTAAACTTAATAAGCTAAATTTGCTAGAAAAGGAACAAGCAATAAAGCTATAAAACTAGAAAAGCTCTTTTAAACTATTGACAGCAAGCAAAACAGGCCATATGGACTTATTTGAGCTTAATTTTAAACCCACAAAAAGATCCTTATGGCTAAAAGTTTTTTTTCAACTAAAAAGCTCAGCTAACAAGCTTCTTAAATCAATTTACAAAAAAAACATTTGAAATTTATTTAAGACTTAAAAAGCACAATGAAAAGCTATAGGCTAATGTTCTTAATTTGTTTTTTTTAGATTTTCAATGAAAAAGCTTAATAAGCATTAACCCTAATGACTTAATTAAGCTCAATACTAATTTAAATAACTTATTAAGCATAATTAAAGATAAAAATTAGCAAAGTAATTAGAATTAGCTATAAAACTAAATTAAGCACTTAACAAGACTTGAGACCCTAACAGTCCCTGCAGGGATCTAATAGCTTATTTTTCAATAAGATATTGGATCCTTATGGGGATATGACTTAAGCATGCTTAAACTAGAGCTAATAAGCTACCTAAAACTGCTTTTGAAAATGATTTTGAAATCAAAGTGTTTGATGAAAAAGCTAAATGAAAATAGCCTAGAAACTCAGAATATACTTAGTTGGTTTTTGGATTTCAAAAAGACAAATGGCTTAATTGTCAGCTTAAAACAGATTGCTTAATAAACTAATTTTCAAAAACTAAATGCAAACACCTAAACTATGACCTATAATCTACTTTGATTCTGAAAATTAAAATCTAAAAACTAATTTATCCTTCTGAAAATTCAACTTGAAAATGGCCTGATGTGAGTTAATACTGCTGATGCAGTTTGCATATTTTGAACCAAAACTCAAAATCTAACAATTACAGTCTAAAAACTAGATGACAACCTTTATAAAACTATAATCTAAGAGCAATAAATACAATTCTAATGACAAGAAACTAATTAAGCTGAAAATTACTTATACTCCTCATCCTAATCTTAACAGATCTTAACCTATCCCGGATAGGTTAAGATTTGTTAAAATTAGGATGAGGAGTATAAGTAATTTTCAGCTTAATTAGTTTCTTGTCATTAGAATTGTGTTCATTGCTCTTAGATTATAGTTTTATAAAGGTTGTCATCTAGTTTTTAGACTGTAATTGTTGGATTTTGAGTTTTGGTTCAAAATATGCAAACTGCATCAGCAGTATTAACTCACATCAGGCCATTTTCAAGTTGAATTTTCAGAAGGCTAAATTAGTTTTTAGATTTTAATTTTCAGAATCAAAGTAGATTATAGGTCATAGTTTAGGTGTTTGCATTTAGTTTTTGAAAATTAGTTTATTAAGCAATCTGTTTTAAGCTGGCAATTAAGCCATTTGTCTTTTTGAAATCCAAAAACCAACTCAGTATGTTCTGAGTTTCTAGGCTATTTTCATTTAGCTTTTTCATCAAACACTTTGATTTCAAAATCATTTTCAAAAGCAGTTTTAGGTAGCTTATTAGCTCTAGTTTAAGCCTGCTTAAGTCATATCCCCATAAGGATCCAATAGCTTATTGAAAAATAAGCTATTAGATCCCTGCTGGGACTGTTTGGGTCTCAAGTCTTGTTAAGTGCTTAATTTAGTTTTATAGCTTATTTCTTATTACTTTTGCTTAATTTTTATCTTAATTAGCTTATTATGTTAGTTTAAATTAGTATTGAGCTTATTAAGTCAGTAGGGTTAGCTTATTAGCTTTTTCATTGAAAACCAAAAAAAAATTATTAAGACAGTAGCCTGTAGCTTTTCATTGTGCTTTTTAAGTGCTTAATTAGATTTCAAAATGTTTTCTGTAAATTGATTTAAGAAGCTTGTTATCTGATCTTTTTAGTTGAAAAAAAACTTTTAGCCATAAGGATCTTTTTGTAGGTTTAAAATTAAGCTCAAATAAGTCCTTATGGCCTGTTTTGTTCTGTCAATAGTTAAAAGAGATTTTCTGGTTTTATAGCTTATTGCTTGTTCTTTTCTAGTCAAATTTAGCTCATTAGTTTAGGTTTAGCTTAAAATTAGCTTAATTAGTCATAGGCATTGCTTATCTTAGTTTTTGAGCTTATTAAAATTTAGAAAAACACCAAAAACATAGTTAAGTATTTTTGTCATATCTTTAAGCAATTTCAAGCTTATTAGTGGCTCTTCAGATATAAGTGTTTTTTTAAAAGGTGTTTGTTTTTAGCTTCTTTACAACTTTTCTTTTATAAGTTTTCAAAAATAAAAAAAAATTGCAAAAATCATAAAAAATATATTTGGTTTTAGTATTTTTTGTCATTTTTATTTCTTATTTTAAAAAACTTTAAAAAATCATAAAAAATAGAAAAATAATCAAAAAAATATAATTCTTTTTTAGAAAATTTTCTTTATTCATATAGTTCCTAGGAAAAATAGTTTTGTTTCCGTAGGATTAAAATTGCAAAATTTCAATTTTTAAAGAACGTGATTCGTTTCCGTACCATGTTCCACGTTTTTCGCTGTTTTTTTTTTTAAGTCATTTCTCAATCCAGTTTTTGATTCTAGTTTTTTTATAAACTTGCCTTCCTTCTTAGTCAATTACGAGTCTATTAAAAGAGAAATATCCATGTTAGGTTTAATTTTGGGAAATTTAGGGTTTTATCTCCATTTAGGGTTCCAGTTTTGGTTTGATTTAAAGTTAATTTCCTGTTATTTAAGTTAGGTTTAACTGTCTTTTAAATTTGCTCTCTTTTAGGATTTAGGAAATAGACTATTAGCCTTTGAACCAATTCGGTATTCATTGTCCCTAAAATCAAAACGTGGTCTCATTTTTATAAATCTTCAAGGAGGAATAGATACGCCCACAGGTAATCACTTACCGGTAAATATACGTATTATTATATATAATTGTGAGAATTTTCCTTTCTTCCTTTGTCCTCAAGGGTAGTTTGGTATTTTTCTATTATTATATATTTTATTAATCCGTGTATAGATTACTACGAATTAATTTTTGGCGTCGTTGCCGGGATTTGTGATTAAGATTCTTTCATTTGAAGTTTGTTGATCGTGATTTGGAGAACCTTTCTTCTTCGAAAGTTACGATTTTAAGAAAATCAAAAATATAAAAAAAATTAAAAAAAAAATTATTTAAAAAATATAAAAGTAAAAAAAAATATTTTTCTTTTCTTTTTAGTATAAGTAGAAGATTAAAAACAAAAATACAAAAAAATTTGCTCTTCTGGATTTTTCGATTCTTCTCGTTAATTTGTGAATAAAAAAAATACCAAGTTGGTAAAAGAACACCAAAAAATCATACCTTCAATTGAGGTTTTATCCATCAATAAGTTCCCGAACCAAAGATTAAATTTTTTTTTACCGTTTGTGTCACTAACGAAAAAGGCGCACCTCTTTTGTAAAATTTATTTTACTTAAGAGAGTTACCTTAAGTTTGTTGATTATTCGGTAAACAAAAATATTTCCTTTTCTCGTTTCATTTCTCATTTCTTTTGTTTGTTTAGTGCATGCCGCAATAGTAATTCCTTTTTCCAAATAATTCTAAAGTCACCATTCTGAGACGTCGAATCAAAGGACGTGAACCTTACAAACCTTAGTCGAACCCAATGCTTCAGTTATTATCGTCTCAATAATTGCTACTTGTTCTGCCTACCCAATGGCGGAACGATACAATGCGGTAAAGAACTACTGCCGTGTCCACCCCGAAAGGGTTAGGAGGAGATGAAGCTATTGTATTTACCAGATATTAATGGGGTCATTTTGAGATCAGACGAATTTGCTTTATTGGTTCATAGCTAAACCGTTTTGACGGTCTGTGCAGAGTGAGAATTCTCATGCTACATATAATAGTTTCAAAGGATTGTCCTCGACTTTGATTTAGGAATGTGCCTAACGATGTGATTAAGTTATGATGTTTCCATATTCGCTAGAGGGAGCCGACTAAAAATTGGTACGAGAATGGAACCACCTAAATTGAATCTTGACCTTGGGAGGATCTCGTTTGTAAAATTTGTGAATCAATTTTTCCCTCCTTCACAAAAACCACTCACTTATTAAAAAAGAATGAAATTCTAGATTTACACAAAATTTCGAGGAGACTTTTGGTGTAACGCATGGGATTCGATTTAAAGACGTGGCTTAGAGCTTGTCCCCATAACGATTTACGGAGTTTACTCAAAGTTGATACTTTTTAATGGTTTAAACGCGGAATGTACTAGGATCCTAAATGCCGCGGGCGGGGTGGTATAATCTTTGGAGTAAGATCGGACTAGAGCTCGGGCTGATATTCATATTTGAGTATACATTTCATATAGTGCGGTGTTTCTCGTAATAGATCAATTGCGCTTCTAGGATGTTAGAGTATTCAGTGTAAACGGAGGTGGTTTGGTGTTGAGGGCGGTAGCTTTAAGGGCGACCGGTGGATTAGGTGGGGGTAGTTGCTTGGGGGATAGAAAGAAGAGTGGGGGGGGGGTGTAGGGGGGGGGAGTTGGGGGGGGGGGGTGAGGGGGGGGGGGGGGTGGAGGGTGGGGGGGGGGGGGGGAGGGGGGGGGGGTGGGGGCTGGTTGGGGGAGTGTGGGGGGGGGGGCGGGGTGGGTGGGGGGGGGGGGGGAGGGGGTGGTTTATTTTTTTTTTTTTTTTTTTTTATTTTATTTTTATTTTTTTTTTTATTTTTTTTTTTTTTTTTTTTTTTTTTCTAATTTTTTTTTTTTTTTTTTTTTTTTTTTTTTTTTTTTTTTTTTTTAATTTTTTTTATTTTTTATATTATTTTTTATTTTTTTTTTTTTTTTTTTTTTTTTTTTTTTTCTTTTTTCTTTTATTTGTTTTTTTTTTTTTTTTTATTTAAAGCGGTTTTGAGGAAACTTGTGCGTTATTTATGGACGGTTGCACTATTATTGGTATGATTGCTCCAAGCTCCCTGGATAAAAAACCAGGCTTGTGATTGTGCCGACCACAGGTATTACAATAAGTTATTCTCTGAACCGTGTTAGTAATCAATTGGCACCACCAGGTTTTGCTCCGATGCAAAACAATGGTCAAAATAAGATTAATTAGAATCAAGCTCAAGGGAATAATTTTAATCGGGGAAATAATTTTCATGGAAATCAAGGTTTTCAAGCTCAAAAATAATCAATATGCTCTAAATTTTTCAAATCCTAAGGATTTCAAAACCAACAAGGTTCAAGTGCCCTACTATTAATCAAGTTCAACAAGAGATTTCAAATGATTTTTCAAATTACAAGAGGAATAATGATCAGATGTTGAGAAACATGCAAATCATATTCAATCCTCTGAAAAAGGAGACTTTAAGAATGAAATTTTTAAACACGATAATAATATCAACATAGCCATCATGATGAGAATCTAACAGGACTACCTTTCAAAATAATTTGCAACCAACATGATATTGTGGGATTGTTTCAAAACCATGCCTCATCTTTGCGTACTCTTCAGAGTAATGCCATTCCAAACCCCGAAGGGGAGATGTAAGACGATCACTATCGAAGTGGTGTGCTTACGATGGGACCCTCGTTCCTACTATCCTTCTCTAAGAAGGTAGTGGATACGAGCGAAACCGAGGATGACAACGGATTATAAAAGCAAACAAATTTCCAAGGAACTAAGTTAGTACCGCTCAAATCCGACCTTCGGTTTTCCCCCATTTCTATTCTGAAACCTGTGATGTTTCGAAGACTTTGCCTCTAAATACCACTCCCATTCCTGAATCTGATATTCCGATGAGTTTACCTTAGTAATATTCAGATCCTTTCACGAACGTGGTATGATCAAAAGTCCCGTGATTAAAGCTTCGATCGAATCAATAGAGGAGATATCTTCAAATCTTTCAAGATTTGCGCTTCGACATTAGTTTGCGGTATAATATGCTTTACTTTTGATGCACAAAGATTTGCCTTCATACGATTTAATGAGATTGGCTCATGAATATGGAAAAAGCTGATTGAGTTAGCTAAGATTCCGTTTTGAACGAGAATTGCTCAGCGATGCACTCATCAAAAAGCCTTCCCTAACAAAGCTTGGAGATCCCGGCCAAGGTTTTTATTCATGTAATTTCCCAGGAATGGTGTATGCCACGACTTGGCCGATTTGGCGTGAGCATAATCTTTTGCCTAGCTTTCTATTGTGGAAAAAGCTTTCTCTGTCAGAACTTACCCACCATCTAGGATGACTTTAGAGTTAGCATGACCGATCAATTACTTATTAAATGGACGCTGAAACTAGTAGACGTTTTTGTCAAAGTTGGGGAAATTTCATTTTCCCTACAGATTTTGTTGTTGTCAATTCTCGAAGCTTGATCACTCGGGTACCCCTTCATACTTGGGAGCTCCTTTTTTGAGGATCGGTAGTGCCTTTAATTGATGTTTATGGAAAAGAATATTGTGGTTGATAACGAAGACTGTGTCCACTTTTAATTCTGTAGATCAATACCACGAGATACTCCTCTAAATTGACAAGTCGAGGGATAAACCGAATTGACATCTTTGACTGCACGTTTGTGAGGAGTAATGCTCCGCGAATGGCTAGGATTCTTCTAATTCTTCGAAGTGGCATTCCACCCCAACGTTTCCTGAGCAGTTTACTTCCGAGTTCTTTTTGGCAGAAATTGAAGGTTATCTTAAGGATGATTACGATTTCACCAGAATTGATCTGTCGATTGCAATCGGAGGAAGAAATTTGTTTGATCAAAAAATTGTTAAATAATGGACCCGTTTCAACTTCCTGTCCTGATAGACCTTAAAACAATGTTGAAGTGGCCGAGGAAAAATCTTCAATTGAAGAGCTCCGGAATTTTGAGTTAAAAGATTTAACCGTCCCACTTAGAATAGCTTTTCTTCGAAGAAATTGACTAAGTTACAGTAATTATTGCTAATAGGTTTTAAAAAATGATGAAAAGTTGCTCTATTAAAGGTGCTCAAATCTCATTTTTGAGACCATTGCTGGGAAATTCACCGACATCTATAGGGTATTCGACCCTCATTTTTGTACACACAAACTCTTGATAGAGTTGATTAATACAATCCTTCGGTTCATAAGTCAAAAGACGGGTTAACCCAGAAATTCACAAGGTAATCAAAAAGTGGAGGTCTTAAAACTTCTTGATGCCGGGAATGATTACCAGATCTCTGTCAGAATATGGGTTTTAGGTCCAGTGCATTGTGTTCCAAAGAAAGGTGGAATAACCGTTGTTGCTAATGAAGAGAATGAATTAATTCTAACACGTTTAGTTATCGGGTGGAGAGTTTGTATCGACTATAGGAAATTAAATGAAGCGACTCGAAAAGGTCATTTTCCATTGCCATTTATGGATCAAATGATAGAAAGATTAGCCGGAGGAAATGATTTTATTGTTTTCTAGATGCGATTATTTTTAGGGTATTTACTAAAAATACCAATAGATCCCCAGGACTAGGAGGAAAACATATTTCACATGCCCAGTATGGAAACTGTTGCGTTTACCGACGCATGCCATTTGGCTTGTGTAATGCAACCTAGGACTTTTTCAATCAGTGTATCGATGGCCAGATGCCCATGGATTATGATCGAAAAGACCTATGGAAGTGTTATGGGATGATTTCTGGTTTTTGGGGTTAAGTTTTGATTCATGCCTCTACAATTTAGAAAAGATGCTTAAAACGGTATTTGTGAAGACACAATTTAGTTCTTAATTAGGAGATGTGCCAACTTTATGTGTAGGAGAGAAGGAATTGTGTTTTAGGGCATAAAATTTCAAACTCTTCATAATTGAGGTTGATCGTTTTGCTAACTGTCGATGTTTCATAAGGACATCACAACCGACTACGTTAAAGGTTGTTAGGAGTTTTCTAGGTCATGAGGATTTAACAACGATTTATCCAAGATCCTTTTCTAAAATTGACTAGACCAATGACTCACCTTCTTGAGAAGGAAAACGTTGTGTTTTCTAAGTACTGTTTTGATGCTTTTAGACTCATAAAAAGAAGCTTACCGAAGCTCCAATCTTTAGTTGTCCCGGATTGTGAACCTACCCCCCATTTTCGAATTCATGTGTGATGCATGTGATTTCGCAATTGAGTATCGGTTTACGGGACAACGAAAGATGAAGCACTTTCAAGCCTATACATTATGCCTAGGTAAGACAATTGACAGAAGCATTAAATTTATTACCTACCACGGAAAAGGAAATGACTTGCCTTTTTTTTTTTTTACCATTGTGTTGCTTTTGAAAAGTTTCAGCCATATCTTGTCTTATCTAAGAGTATAGTGTATACGGATCATTCGGCTTTAAAATACCTTATGAACAAACAAGACGCTAAGCCGAGGTTGCTTTCGGTGGGTTTTCTCCTACAAGAATTTGATTCACCATCCATGATAAAAAATAGGATGTGAGAACCTGTGCGGCCAGATTATTTATCTAGACTTGAGAACCCTCATGAGGATGTGTTAGAAAACAAGGACATAAATGAACATTTTCCTTAGAAACTTTAGATGTTATTTTAGTGAAAATTACCCGTTGGGTTTGCGGAAGTATGACCAAATTACCATGCAGGGGTATTTATCATCAAAGGAATTCAACTCAACAAAAGAGGAATTTTTTCATGGATGTTAAACATTATTGTTGGGACCGATCCCTATCTTTTCGCTTATTGTTGAGGATCAAATCATGTCGAACGGTGTGGGCCTATGGGCAAGAAGCTTTTGAAATCCTCAAAGCTTGTCATGAAGGACCCACCGGGGGCCATCATAGTGCCAATCTCACCGCTCAAAAAGTATTTGATGCCGTTTCTTTTGGCCTTCCATATATCGAGATGCCCATACGATGATCTTATTTGTGACACGTGTTAACTACTGACTATCCAAGCTGCCAAAATTTCACAACGAGGATGAGATGCCTCAAAACGATATCCAATTTGTGAAATCTTCGATGTATGGGGTGGTGGTTAATTGATTTCATAGGTCCATTTTCCCGTCTTCATAAGAGCCGAAATAAAATACATCCTCGTTCAGCCGTTGACTATCTTTCAAAATGGGTTGAAGATCAAAGGCGCATCCCCACAAATGGCCTAGGTTGTAGTTATGTTTTGATATCTTCTTTTGCCCAAATTCGCGAAACACCTAGAGTTATTATAGCGATCGTGGAGACCATTTTCTGTAACGATCAGTTTGCTATAGTAATGTCTAAGTATTGGGGTCATACTCATTCGTCTAGCTACCGCTTATCACCCTCAATTGTGCAGGTCAAGTGGAGGTGTCCAATCGAGGTTGTCAAAACCAGTATATTCTAGAAGGAGGTTGGAGAGGAAGAAAAACCGTGCCACTCATGAGTCGATAAACTTGATGACGCTTTGTGGGCATTTTGTACTTGCTTGCCTTTTAAGACTCCAATTGGTTGCTACGCCTTATAAGTTAGTGCTACGGAAAAAGTCTTGCCACTTTTTCCTATCGAGTTAGTGCATAAAGCATATTGGGCTTTGTGAAAACATGCTAACTTTGATCTTAAAACTGCGGTGTGGATCAACCGAAAGCTTCAACTTAATGCAATTATTGAACTTCAGTGATCAAGCTTACGAGAAATTCTTTGATTTATAAAAGAGAGCGACGAAGATCAGAAGGGTGAAGGCTTCACGACTAAAGATCAAAAACCGACATTTTCAATGTTGGTGATCGAGTTTTACTCTGCAATCTCTCGTCTTAAGATATTATCCCGCGAGAAGACTTAAAATCTCGTTGGTTAGGACCTTTCACCATCATCAAAGTTTTTCCATACGGAACCATTGAGTTATCTCAACCCGATGGTCCAAACTTTAAGATGAATGGTCATCGTGTAAAGAATTACTTCGTGAATGGGGACTACTCCCTAGGGGAAAGTAGTCCAGGTGGATCTCCACACTCTCTCCAAGAGACGACATGAATTCGGGTGTTCGAGTCAAGACTTGTTGACTCTGGTTACAAAAACAAAGCGCTTCGTGGGGGCACCCCATGGCTTAAAACATTTTCTATTTTTCTTTTTTTATTTCTTATTGTTATTTGTGAGGAGGGCTGTAGTCTTCCGATTACTTGTTTGTGTTTGTACTTTGATTGTTTGGCCTCAGGCTTGAACTAAAAAATTTTAGAAGACTTTGTGTTCGGTGTTTTGTCCCGGTCCACTCGAGCTTCCTAGCCTTTGCTTGCCATTAGTTTGGGGAAATCTGATATCCTAAAGATTATTATCGACTAACATTTATCTTTTACGCTAACTTAATAAACGGTCTAAAGATTTTTGTATATACTTTCTTAAGGCTTGAGTATGCATCGACCTTTTTGAGTTCTAGTATGGGAGTTTTTAAGTCTTATGCTGAGGAAACATTGAGGACAATGTTTAATTTTAGTATGGGGTAGTATATCTTCGACATAATCTTACATACATGTTAACCGTTGTTCTCACGACCCGTTTTCCCCACCTAATTTTTCAAAATATTGATAAATTTTATTAAAAACCCTTTCAAAAATAATAAAGTGTTTTTGTCACCAATTTTGAATTTCCTGTGTCGGGTAGATTAAGAGCTAAATTTTGACTGATCAAGCGTGGTGAGCTCTAGATTGTTCTTAACTTTCCGGCTAAGCGTGGGTAGAATAAGAGTAAATTTTGACCCGATCGAGCGTGTTGAGCTCTAGCTTGTTCCTTAACTTTTAGGCTAAGTGTTCGAGGAAATTCGCGAAGAACGAAAAATGATAGAGTTAAGTATGAGTGGGATGCTAAACAAGGATTATTGGAAATCTTAAGAGCTCATGTATGTAATTTGTTGCTTTTTCTCCCATAAGCTCTTAACCAGATTAATATACGTGCTATTTTTGGAGACTAAACTTAAATCAACAATTTTTATATAATATATAGCAAAAAATTTAGTCTTAGTTTAAACTTATACTTGAATTTTTCAAAAAGAAGTCTTTTCTATTAAAAAAAATAATAAAAGAATATAATAATAATAAAAGCTGTGGGCTGATAAAAGTTTACTACCTCTTGCCGGCTCACAACCGATGTGGTAGTCTTCTAAAGAAAGCCCATAGTAAGAATTAAATCCGAGGCTGATAAAAGTTTGCTGCATCTTGCCGGCTCACAACCGATGTTGCAGCCTTCTAAAAGGTCAAGGGTTACAATTGCATAAATGAATGTCTAATATTAAGTTTGAATTAATAAATAGATTTCTTTTTGTTAAATTCAAATATGCTTTTGAACTTTGACTATTCTATTTTATAAGCTATGTATATACGGGAAACCTAAGAGTTTTTGAAACCTAAGGTCCGTGAGTCCCGATACTAGTCTTTGTGGGGTGTCAAAAGTCTGGTCACTTAGCCGCAAGGTTGGGATGTGCCAAGACGAAAGTCGCTACATGGGATGATCTCGCATTCAAACTCATTATTCTTGGGTGGAACGTGAAGCATAGTATTTTGTAAAACGTTGATCCATGGTTGAAATTCAAAATAGCACATTCACTTAAGAAATAATAAATGTCGGGAGTAAAAAGTTTACAAGTTACAAATATAAGTAGTGTTAGCATCTTTACTAATATTCAGCTATGATTTCGTTTTAAGCTTGGTTTGGATAAGTGAAAAGTCAGGGACGATGAATTTATCCTTTTTGGGGGCATTCTCGGATCGAAATGCATCTTGTTCTATGATTCCTAACAGTTATAGAAATAACAAAAGTCGAAATATTCTAAGTTTATATATATATATATATATATATATATATATATATATACTAAAAATGGGAAAATAGGGTGTTTTATAACTTGTGATTTCTAAACTCTCTCCACAAAAGTCTTTGCTACTTTCCAAAGATTTCGTTTGGGGAAGTTTTGAGGTATTTTGTTTTAAAGCATATAATATTGCATGAGGACACACAATCGCTTAGTTTGGGGAATTTAGATATGTGTGAAAACACATATTCGTTTTATATCAAAAATAACCCATAAAAGACAAAATTGTGCTTAAAATGCTTGAATATTACTTGTTTTGTCTTTATGATTGTGTAGGTACGGATATTGCAAAAATATCAAGAAAACGGTTAAAACCGGACAAACACAAACATGGGAAAGGAAAGAGAATACAAGAGCCGGGAGAATGTTATCAAAGGTCAACAAAAGTCAACCCTTGGTCAATATTAGTCAACCACAAGAAGACAAAATTCCCAAAAACACCCAAAACAGCCCTCATAGTTTAAACCTAATTTCACAAATAGTCCCTAAATCCTAACGGTGTTAACTCTTTAATATATAAAGAGTTAACACCCGTTAACTCTTATATAAACTCAAATCTATAACCTGTTAAAATTTACCCGAGCCCAAAACATATCCCAGGCCTAATCCCTTATACCCGGCCCAAGTCAACGAGTATAACCTCGGGTCAAAAGAAAAAAATCAAACACACCTTTATAAGTAAAAAACACGCGGGAAATTTGGTTTTTACTGTTCACCTTCTTCCCCGATTAACCTCGAGCTTAAAACAAAGGGCAAATCATAATTAGTGATGTGGCAGCATAATTCAAGTACCAAGCTATGATTTGGCAAAAGAAAACATCACATGATGCTCTCATTGGTGGAAACCCACAAGATTGGACACGCGGGCAAATGAGAAAACACACAAATCAATTGGGATTTGTACTAAAATACTCACAAAAAAAGCACAATGAGTCTGACACATGGAATGCCACGTTGGCAATCTGTGTGCTCACTCATTTAATCCAACGGCTCAAAGATATGATCCAACGATTAGAGATAAAGGAAGGGACGAGATCAAGAGGAGCGTATAACAGAATTTGAGCCTAGAAGCTTCTCTCAAGTGCTATATAAAGACCTCACTCACACACATGATATATCTTCTTTTTCCTTGTTTTTAGTTTTTAGTAGCTTATAGAATTTTAGCTTATGTAACTTTCTTTTTAAATGTAATGTCTTATTAAGCTTTTCTAGTTTAAATTTCAAGCTTGTAATCTGTTTTTTAATCAATAAAATTAAAGTTTACTTTATAAAATTTGTTTTTACTTACTATACTCTTCTGTAAGCTCTCAAATCAGTCATAAGCTCTCAAAAGCTCTTCATAAGCTCGTCTTAGTCTTTAAGCTAAGATTAAGCTCAAATAAGTCACTTAATCTACTTAAACCTTTAAAAATAGCTAAATACCTTGCTAAATGGATTTTGAGCTTTTGGATGATGAACTAGCCATGGATGAGTTCATAAGGACTTTTACTAGCTTATCATTGATAAGCTAGAGCTTGTAGACAGCTCATTTAAGCGTTGATTTCCCTTTGTTTAGCTACGGCTTCTGTAAGTTTCCTTTTAAATTTAAGCCTCTTAGCTTAATAAGTTGCATTTGCTTATTTTCTGCTTATCTCTTGCTTAATTATGCTTAAACCTGTCTTATTGTGCCTATTAAGTTTGTTTGATCATTTATTTTCTAGTTATATAGCTTAGATCATAGTTTTAATGTTTTTTTTGTCTCAAATCTGTCAAAAAGAAAAAATATAAGTATAGTTATTAGATCTTCAATTCTAGCTTAATTGTTTGTTGAAATAGGTTCATTAGATTTGTTATAAGCTATTAGTTATCTGGTATTTAGGATTTAAGCTCTTAATTTCATTTTCATAAGCTAATATGGTTTTGAGTCTAGTTAAAGGGGTGTTTGGGTCAGCAACACTAACTATAGGTTAGTGTTATTTTTGGCTCTTTGGTCTTTTGTGTTAATTTTAAATCTCAAATTTAGGTTAGTTCAAAATGTTTTTATAAGTTAGATTTGTGATTAGTTAAGTTTTCAATAGTTAGTATCATAAAAGCTCAAATCTGTCTAGTTTTAATTGCATTATTAGCTTATTTCAGTTCTAGTTTGTGTCTTTGCTTAATTTGCATCTAGGCTTGAGTTAAAAGAATGAGGAAGTCATTTAAAATAGGTCTTCATTGAAGGTTTTTAGTTTTGGTCTATATGCATGTCAACTGCATCAGCAGTTATAATAGACAAACTACCATTTTCTAGCTTAATTTTTAGAGATATAAAATAGTTTTTAGCTTTAGCTTTTCATAATACAATAAGCTTTTAGGTCATTAATCATCTTTTTCAATTTGCTTTTTCAAAATAAGCTATTTTACTAATCTGTTTTTAAGCTGCAAAAGTGAACTTTTTCTTTTCAAATCCAAAGCAAACTCAGAACATTCTGAGTTTCTAGGTTAATTTTGTTTAGCTTTTTCATTAAGCACTTAGTTTTCAAAATAATTTTTAAAAGTATATTTAGGAAGCTTATTAGTTGTGGTATAAGCCTGCATAAGTTAGATTCCCACAAGGATCCAAGAGCTTATTAGAAATTAAGCTCAAAGATCCCTATAGGGTCTGTTTGGTTGTCAATTTCTATTAAGTGCTTTTTAGAGTTTTAATTGCTTATTTCTTTTAAGCTTTTGTTTAATTCTTGTCCTAGTTTGCTTAATATGTTAGTTTAAATTAGTATTGAGCTTATTAAGTCAGTAGTGTTAAGCTTATTAGCTTTTTCATTAAAAATCCAAAAACACCAAAAACAGTAGCCTGTAGCTCTTTCATAGTGCTTTTTCTTTGCTTATCTGTTTTTCAAAATGAATTTGGTTTGCAATTCTAAGTAGCTTAATAGCTGTGCTTTAAGTAGGTAAAAAGCTTCTTGGCCTAAGGATCCACTTATAAGCTTAATTTTAAGCTCAAAGTCTGCCTAGGGACTGTTTGGTTTGTAGTTTTCATAATATTTGGATTTTCAGTGCTTATTTTGTTTTCTATTGCTTATTTCTTTCTAAACCTGCTTATTAGGTTTATCTTAGGTTAGTAGTAGCTTATTTTGTCCTTGCCTTAGCTTATTTCTACTTGTTAAGTTCTAAAATTCTAAAAAAGCAAAAAAAAAGTAGTTAAGTAGTAACTGTCTAGTTATAAGCTATTTTCTAGCTTATTTAGGGCTTTTCATAAAAAGTTTCTTTTATTAAAAGTGCTTATTTTTAGCTTTTCTAAAACTTTGCTTTTATAAGTTTTCAAAAATAAAATAAAAAAGGAATGTGGAAATCGGGGGTGAGCAAGACTCGAACCCCCGACCTCAACACCCTCTACCCTTTTTATAGCAACACACCACACTCCTCACTACCAACGCGCCCTGGGGTCTTTTTCATTATAGTTTTACAACATTTATTTCTTATATACATTTTACCCATTTTAGCTTATAAGCTGTTTTTAGCTTATTACACAGCTTATTCGATAAGCTGTGTAATCAAGCTTATTTTTCCTAGGTTCTATTTAGTTTAAGCTATTTTCTGTATTCTTTTTAGAATTTTTATAATTAGGTTAAAATTTTTAAACATTTATTTTTATTAAAAACTTTAAAAAATCATAAAAAATAGAAAAATAATCAAAAAAATATAAATCTTTTTTAGAAAATTTTCTTTTATAGTAAAGTTTATAGGAAAATTAGTTTTGCTTTCGTAGGGTTTAATTTGCAATATTTTATTTTTTTAAAGAACGGGGTTCGTTCCCGTCTACATTTTTTGTGTTTTTAAGCTCATTTCAAATCCGTTTTTGTTCTAGTTTTCTTTAAACTTACTTTTTAGTCAATTAGAGTCTATTTAAAAAGAAAAATTCATTTTAGGTTTAATTTTGGAAATTTAGGGTTTTTAATCGCAATTTAAGGTTCCCGTTTTGCGTTTTTAGTTAAAGTTTAATTTCTTGTTATTTGTTTTCGTGCTTAGTTGTTATCATTTGCTTATTTTAATTTGTGAAATTAGATAATCAAATCAATCTTTGTTTCCAATTCAAATCATTGTCCGAACAACAAACGTGGTTTCAATTTCACAAATCATTGGGGAATAACGACCCGAGAATCATACTTCCCGGTTAATATACGTATTATATTATATATATTTGTGAAGATTTTCCTTTTTACCTTTGTCCTCAAGGGTAATTTGGTAATTTTCTATCATATTATATTTTATTAATACGTGTGTTGATTTTAACGAATCAGGAAGAATTACCAAAGAGTGACCTGGAAAAATGTCTATTCTGGCCTTTAAAGGTCATGTTTGAACCTGTTGCTACTGATGGTTTATGGCAGTTTGAAGCACCTATTAAGAGTTGGAGGTTGTACAAATCATGTAGAGTACACTACTTGATAATGGAAGGTATGATTATCTACATGCTTGAAGATGTTGAGTATCCACTTCCAAAGACTACACTTCAGAAGATGCTTGATCATAAGTGTGAAGTAAGTGAGTTTGATGATGACTTAATTCATATGATCAACTTAATTAGAGAACAGATCAAGAAGGAATAAGGTGTTTGAAGCATCCTTTCCAGATAATCATTTTATTCTGGAAATTTGACATACAGATGAAGTATCAAGTTTAGGGGAGGATTGTTGGGAATAAAATGCTAAGGCATTCCATTGGTGTCACTTACGAAATACGGCTCACCTTAAAAAGTAAAATTTTTAAGAGCTACCGTGAAGTAAGTTTGATTATTTGGTTCAAGTTGTCTAGAGCATGGGAACGATTTGAGGAAACTTTTAGTGAAGCATGAGAACGATTTAAGGAGTTGCTTAGAGCTTGCCCCCATCAAGGAAATCATGAGTTAAACTCAGTTGATACCTTTTACAACGGTTTAAACGAGAATGAACAAGACTCCTTAAATGCCGCGGCGGGTGGAAATCTTTTGAGTAAAACGACTAGAGAAGCTTTAAACATAATTGAGAATAAATCAAAAGTTCGTTATTCACGTAATAGATCAAATGCTTCTAGGATGAATGCTACTTCTAGTAAAACGGATGAGAGAATTGATAAGCTTGCGGATCAACTTTCGACCTTAGTCGAGATTGTTTCTAAAAAAGTTGTCACTCCCGCTCCGGTTAAAGCGGTTGAGGAATCTTGTGTTACTTGTGGTGGTGCTCATTCTTGGTATAATTGTCCGGCTACCGATAACAATCAGGCTAGTGTTTGTGCGACTACGGGTACTTACAATCAAGTTAACCCTCCAAACCGTGTTAGTAATCAAATGGCACCACCAGGTTTTGCTCCGGTGCAAAACAATGGTCAAAATAGGTTTAATCAGAATCATGTTCAAGGGAATAATTTTAATCGGGGGAATAATTTTCATGGAAATCAAGGTTTTCAAAATCAAAATAATCATGCTCCAAATTTTCAAAACCAAGGATTTCAAAACCAACCTTTTCAAGTGCCTAATAATCAAGTTCAACAAGAGATTTCAAATGATTTTTCAAGTTACAAGAGGAATAATGATCAGATGTTAAGGAACATGCAAAGTCAAATCAACTCGTTGAAAGGAGACCTTAAGAATGAAATTCAGAACACAATAAAATCTCAACAAGCCGTCATGATGAATCAACAAACCACTTTTCAAAATAATTTGCAAAATATGATTTGTGGATTGTTTCAAAACCAAGCCTCAACTTCGGGTACTCTTCCGAGTAACACCATTCCAAACCCGAAGGGTGAGATGAAAGCAATCACTACTCGAAGTGGTGTTGCCTACGAGGGACCCTCGATTCCTACTAATCCTTCTCCTAAAAAGGTAGTGGAACGAGAAACCGAGGAGATAACAGATGAAGAGCAAACAAATTTCCAAGGAAGTACCGCTCAAATCCCACCTTCGGTTATCCCCATTTCTATTTTGAAACCCGATGTTCTGACAACTTTACCTAAAACTACTCCTATTCCGGAATCTGATATTCTGAAGAGTTTACCTAAGCCAAATATTTCATATCCTTCACGACGTGATAATCAAAAGTCTTGTGACAAAGCTTCGGATCAAATGGAGAAGATCTTCCAAATCTTTCAAGATTTGCGCTTCGACATTAGTTTCACGGATGCTTTACTTTTGATGCCAAGATTTGCTCCTACGATTAAGAGTTTGCTCATGAATAAGGAAAAGTTACTTGAGTTAGCTAAGATTCCATTGAACAAGAAATTTATCGGCGATGCTTCTCAAATATGCTTCCGATAAAAAGCTTGAGATCACGGCAAGTTTCTTATTCCATGTAATTTCCAGGAATAGAGGTATGCCACGCTTGGCCATATCTGGTGCGAGCACTTAAATCTTATGCCTCTTTTCTATTTGGAAAAAATAGCTTTCTCTACTGAACTTACATAACTCGGATGACTTTAGAGTTAGCGGAACGATCAATTACTATCCTAATAGGAATCGCGAAGATGTTTTTGGTCAAGTTTGGGTACATTTCATTTTCTAATGACTTTGTAGTTGTCAATTTTGAAGTGACCTCGAGTTCCTTCTCATACTTGGGAGATCCTTTCTAAGGACCGGTCGTGCTTTAATAGATGTTTATGGAGAGGAAATAACCCTTCGGGTGAATAGCGGAAGCCGTCATTTTAATCTAGATCATAACCACGAGTACTCATCTACAAATGAAAATCGGTAAACGACATTGATATTATTGATGCAGTTTGTGAGGAGTATGCTCCGGAATTGCTAGGATTTCCTAATACTTCGGGTGGCAATCCTACCCCGTCGTCTGAGCCATTTACTTTTGAATTCATTTTGGAAGAAATTGAAGCTTATCTTAAGGATGATTCGATTTCACCGGAAATTGATCATGTCATTTGTAACCGGAGGAAGATATTTGTTTGATTGAAAAATTATTAAATAATGACCCGTTTCAACTTCCTCCGATGGAGCTTAAACAAAGTGAAGTGACCAAGGCAAAATCTTCAATTGAAGAGCCTCCAGAATTAGAGTTAAAAGATTTGCCGGCTCACATAGATATTGGACTTTCTTGAAGATATGATAAGTTACCAGTTATTATTGCAAAAGGTTTAAAAAATGATGAAAAAGATGCTCTTTTAAAAGTGCTCAAATCTCACAAAAGGGCCATTGCTTGGAAAATCACCGACATCAAGGGTATCGACCTCGTTTTTGTTACCAAAAAATCTTGATGGAAGGATGATTACATATTCGGTTTTAGAGTCATAAGACGGGGTTAACCACAAATTCATGAGGGTACTAAAAAAGAGGTCCTAATTACTTCTTGATGACAAGATATGATTTACCCGATCTATGACAGCCCGAATGGGTTAGTCCAGTGCTTTGTGTTCCAAGAAAGGTTGGAATAACGTGTTACTAATGAGAAAAATGAATTAATTTCGACCGGTTTAGTTTATCGGTGGAGAGTTTGTACGACTTATAGGAATTAAATGAATGCGGCTCGAAAAGATCATTTTCCATTACCGTTTATGGATCAGATGATTGAAAGATTAGCTGGGAATGAGTTCTATTGTTTTCTAGACGGATTTTTAGGATACTTCCAAATACCAATAGATCCCCAAGACCAGGAGAAAACTACTTACACATGCCCGTATGGAACTTTCGCCTACGACGCATGGCCATTGGTTTGTCTGGTATTGCTCCAGAGTACTTTTCAACCGGTGTATGATGGCCATATTCCATGATATGATCGAAAAGACCATGGAAGTGTTTATGGATGATTTCTTGGTTTGTGTGGGGTAGTTTTGATTCGTGCTCTTCAATTTAGAAAAGATGCTTAAAACGGTGTTTGAAGACACGAATTTAGTTCTTAATTGGGAGAAGTGTCACTTTATGTGTAAAGAAGGAATTGTGTTAGGGCATAAAATTTCAAAGGCGGGAATTGAGGTCGATCGTGCTAAAGTCGATGTTATCGCTAAGCTCCCTCATCCGCAATGTGAAAGGTTTGTTAGGAGTTTTTTAGGAAAAGGCAGGTTTTTACCGTCCGATTTATCAAAGGACTTTCTAAAATTGATAGGACAATGACCCACCTTCTTGAGATAGGAAACACCGTTTGGTTTTCTAAAGATTGTATGTGCTTTCAGATTCTTAAAAAGAAGCTTACCAAAGCTCCTATCTTTGTTGTCCCGGATTGGAACTTACCTTTCGAACTCATGTGTGATGCAAGTGATTTCGCGATTGGTGCAGTGTTCTTGGACTAAGAAAGGTTGAAGCTTTTTATAGCCTTATACATTATGCTAGCAAGACTATGACTGAAGCTCAAATTCATTACACTACCATAGAAAAGGAAATGCTTGCCGTTGTGTATGCTTTTGAAAAGTTTCAGCCATATCTTGTCTTATCCAAAAGCATTGTGTATACGGTTCAATTGGCTTTAAGTACGCTTATGAACAAACAAGACCACTAAGCCGAGGTTGCTCCGGTGGGTTCTTCTCCTACAAGAATTTGGATTTCACAATACGGATAAAAAAGGAAGTGAGAACCTTGCGGTTAGTCCATTTTCGAGACTTGAGAATCCTCATAAGGATGTGTTAGAAAACAAAGACATAAATGAACATTTTCCTTTAGAAACTCTTGGAATTATTTTCTAGTAAATAGATTACCCATGGTTTGCGGACTATGCAAATTACCATGCAGGGAATTTTATCATCAAAGGAATGTCAACTCAACAAAAAAGGAAGTTTTTTAATGACGTAAAACATTATTTCTAGGATGATCCTTATCTTTTTTCGTACTTGTGCGGATCAAATGATTCGACGGTGTCGTGTGTGCTGTATGGCAAGAAAAGAAAGAGCTCTTAGCTCTTAAGAGCTCAAAGTCATGCCATGATGAAGGCTCTCCGGGGGCCCTCCTTAGTTACCAATAAACACCCCGAAATAAGTATTTGATGCGGTTTCTTTTGGCCTACCAATATATCGAGATGCCCATAAGTTGATCAAATCTTGTGATACGTGTCAAAGACAAGGCAAAATTTCACAACGAAGATGAGATTGCACAAAACGCTATTCTATGTTTGTGAAATTTTATAAAGTATTAGGGTATCGATTTTATGGGACTTTTCCGTTTTCAGAGAAACAAATACATCCTCGTAGCTGTTGCATTATCTTTCGAAATGGGTTTTGATGCAAAGGCGTCCCCACAAAATGTGCTAGGGGTTGTAGTAATGTTTTTATAAAAATCTCATTTTGCCCTTTTGGAACACTAAGCGCTATAATAAGCGATCGTGGGACCTATTTTTGTAATGATCAGTTTGCTAAAGTAATGTCTAAATATGGAGTTACACATCGTCTAGCTACCGCTTATCACCCTCAAACGAGCGGTCAAGTGGAGGTGTCTAATCGAGGTTTAAAACGGTATTTCTAGAAAGGACGGTCGGAGACGATAACCGTTGCCTCATGGTCTGACAAAATTAGGACTGAAGCTTTTGTGGGCATTTCGTACTGCCTGTAAGACACCAATTGGTTGTTTAAGCCTTAAGCTGGTTTATGGAAAGTCTTTGCCATTTTACCAAATTGAAGTTTAGAGCATAAAGTCTTACAGGGCTCTTTGAAACCATGCTAACTTCGATTCTTAAAATATGCGGTAAGTGATCACCGGACGCTTCGGTTGACATGACCTTAATGAGCTTCGTGATCAAGCTATGAGATTCTTTGATTTATAGGAGAGAAGAAGAAGCTTCATGACTCAAAGATCAAAAACCGCATTTTCAATGTTGGTGATCGAGTCTTACTCTTCAACTCTCATCTAAAGATATTCTCAGGAAAGTTTAAAACTCGTTGGTCAGGACCTTTCACCATCACTAAAGTTTTTCCATACGGAACTGTTGAGTTATCTCAACCTGATGGTCCGAACTTTAAGGTGAATGGTCATCGTGTGAAGCATTACTTCGGAGGGGACTTGCCACCAAAAGACAAGTCTAGGTCTTCCACACTCTCCTAAGGACAATATGAATTCAGGGATCATGTCAAGCATATGTGACTAGTTACCAAAAAAAAGAGAGATCGTGGGAGGCACCCCATGCTTATCCATTTTCTATTTTTCTTTCTAGTTTCTAATGTGTGTGAGGAGGCTTGTACTCTTCCGTTCTTTGTGTTTGTTGTTTGTACTTGTGATTATTTGCAGGATGAACCCAAATTTTCTGAAGACTCTCGTGTTCGGTGTTGTGTCCCGGATCACTCGAGCTTCCTAGCCTTTGCTTGTCATTAGTTTGGGGAAATCCGATATCCTTTCATCTTATCCGATTTCACGTTTAACTTGTGCATATTAGTAAACGGCTTAGATTTGGTAGGAGACCCGCCTAAAACACATTTGAGGACAATGTTTTGTTTTAGTTTGGGGAGGGAATCTATCGAATTGATGTTATCTGCTTATTGTTTTGTTCTCACGTACCCGTTTTCCCGCAAAAATAGCAAAAATTTTAAAATTTTAAGTTTTTATTTAGTTTAAAAAAAATGTTAAGACACGAATGTAGGCTTTCCGTTGGTGAGAACGAAAAGTAAATTTTGACCCGATCGGTTTTATACCTTAGCTTTCTCCTTAACTTTATATAGATTGTCTTTGCTAATCTTTTATACAAGGAGCTATAAAACGCTAGTCTAACTTGAAAAGATCAAGACTTTGCAAGTTCCCATATTGATTATTTTTTTAATTTTGCGAAGTTTGATTATTTGCGGCTAAGATTCATGAGTTTCTTTATAAAATTTTAAATGTGAAGAACAAGAGAGGTTAGAGTAGGTATAAGTGTGATGCTAAACATAGAAGAGTTGGATTTCTCTTAAGGCTCGCTAAGTGTTAATTGAGGCTTTATCTTCTCCTTTGGCTGTTCAAACTTTATATATGAATGTTTAATAAATAGAGTTGTGCGGTTTTTTTTAGTTAATAGAAGTTTTCTTTAGTTCCTTTGTGATTAGGATGAGTACACATCATGAATACTTAATTTGGCATATTATAAGTATCACATTAATAAATATTTTGCTTATTCCTTAAAGAGCCTTAGGGTATATGGGATAAGTAGAATTCAATAATAATCCAAGACTGATAAAAGTTTGCTGCATCTTGCCTAAGGGTATATGGTGCAAACTGTCACACCCCCAGATGGGGCCTGGACGGAACACGTGTCCGGAGGCGTGACTTGATTGATCATCTCAAGTACAAAGCATAAAGAATGACCTCTAAGGGTACGTTTTGAAAATAAACACCGTTGCGTAGATTAAAAATAATAATAATAAGTTTTACATCGTTTAGATTCAAAAGATTTAATGTTTAATATGAGGAGAGTTAAATATGGTCAACAACGGTATTTATAACATTGTATAAATCTCTTGGTAACTGGTTTGTAGGCATATAGACTCCTATAAGTCAATCAAAAGCATCCTTGCTAAGCACCTGTGAAAAAACTGCTTAAAACGGTTCAACATAAAGTTGAAAAGTTGAATTCATAGGTTTTTAGTTCTAACGTTTATTATAGTAGTTGGACCACAAGTATCAACCACGTATGCGACAGTTATAACAAATACAACTTACATAAAAGGTAATTTAGTTGCGCTAAGCTCATGACACGAAGCTAATTTTCGTTTTTAGCTAAGTACATTGCTAGGGTTGATAATCATGCACGAGGTTATCTGACCAAGACTACCTTCTTATGGGGGTTCGACTTGGTTATATATCCGTTTTATTCGGGCACCCCCGTGGGTAGTGAGCGCTAACTCACCCGGATTGGGATAATTAGTCCAATAGAGTCCTATTTATTACATTCGCGCTCCCACGACCGGTCATCCAGTCGAGATATTAACGGTTCTTGATAAGTGGGCAGTAGTGGTCTAACGCTACTTGGCAAACACGTAAACAGGGAAAATCTACGAAAGCACTTGTGTCCAGTTTTAAAAACAAGCAATGTTTTTCTCCCCCAAGTTATAAAACATTTATCCAAAACGAGTTCAAAGAGTGGGCTATGACTCACCTGATTGATAAGTAAAGAGTATACTGTTCATAAGTTGGTCACTTGGATGAACAGCTGGTTCTTCGGGGTTTGACCTTAAAAGAATATGGGTTTTGGATTTAGACTCGGAAGGTTATTGTACTACATTGATGCATGCACGTTCATTGTCATTTTTAGCAAACGTTAGTTATATATTTAAAAACGTTAGTCATCGAGTTTTTACGAACGTACATATATAATATTATATTACTTATATAGATATTATATTTGTTAGTGTTAATACATAAGTAAACTTGTTATTATCATTTAATATTTCCAAATAGTTAGGTAATTTAATCGAAATATTTTATCATTTATGTTTTTCCAAATAGTTTCTAAGTATAAAGATTTTTACAAAATTTTGGCCTTTGTCCTGTTTCGTGTTTAACACGTTTTCCAAGTGTAGACTTTTAATTTAATACCACTTTCAAACCACTTTCCATATTTACAATTTACTTGTCATCAAATCCATTATTAATCGTAGCGTTCGACGTCTAAAAATAATTAAACGTAAAACATCTAAATCGTACACTATTAAATAAGTCACTCACGAACTTATCCAATAAACTACACCGTAGCTTTTATACTTTGGTGTTTTGTATATATGTTGGGCTTTGGCCCGTTACGTCCAAAAATGTAGTTTTACTTATCCATTAAATCCGATAAGCAAAATATTAAGTAATAATTACGTGACATAGTAAATGCTATTAAATAAGATCACAATCTGTCTCAAGTATAATTACGCCAACCATATGAGCTCAAGAATGATCTCATGGTGTTGGGTCTTGTATGTGGGACGTAGCTTTAAGCTTTAATAAACTATATTCGAGCTTATTTATTGAGCCGAATAAGTTTATCTTTTGTCCTTTTACAAAAAGCTAGAAAATAAGCTAACAAAATATATGTCAAAACAAAATAAGCTAAACAATACATCTCTTTTATTTTCTAACTTGTGCGAAATTTAGTAAAGCACTCTTAAAAGCTCCAAATAATTAAATTATGCTTTACATAAGCTTGTTAAAACATAAGTCAAACATAAATGAATATAGGGCATATCATTTTTATTACCGAAATAACACTACGATCACAAACTAAAGATTTCCATATGTTTATTCTATGTATTTCAAAAATTAATGCCTACCCTTTTAGGGTTTATGTGTTTTTAAACCTTGTTTTTTACAAAATAAAATTTTGTAAACTATATGTATGCATCATGAGATGTTTAAAGTACAAGTTGTTTAAGAATTTGAGACTTACAAAAATTAGAATTTTTAGGTGGTTTGAAAACAAAAGATTTATGACAACCCAAATGTTGTTTAACAAATACCCGGATGATACAAATGATCAAACCTTCAATAAATCTTCAAGTGTTTTTGATCAAAGATGAAAAATATATGGATTTGGTATATATGTTGGGTTTTTCGTGGGGTTTAGGATGAACAAGAGAGAAAGAGAGCTCAAATGTAAAGTGTGTGTGTATGTAAATGAACAAATGAACCTAGAATGAGTATATAACACCAAGTTTACTTCACACACTCAAGGTGAGTGTGTGTGTACCGAAAATAAGACAAAATGAGGAGGGGGGGACCAAAATGATCCTCCAATGAGAATTAAGCTAGGAAATATCATGTGATATACTCTTGTCCCATTCCATTTGAATTTAAACTTGTCCACCAAGCTTATTGTTGTTGGTTGTGCACCGAAAATTGCAAGAGGAGGGGGGGACCATTTCATTTTTATAATACTTGTTGCTAGTGCTCTCAAAATGATTTAATTTCCAAGTCTTGCATGCTTAAGCTTATAGTTTAGGTAAAACACGGATAACGCAAGTAACGAAACGAGTAACGGTATCACTAAAAATTATGAAATTTTAAACATTGCTTAAAAACATAAAAACGCGGATATTACAAAATACTACAACGTTGGGTGTCCCGCGTTCGCTCCCGGAGACTATTCTCAGATAACAACGAAAACACGTTCCGGTTAAAACGGTTTAAAAGCTAAACAAAAATTTAAATTCAAAATACTACACGGAATTGGCTAAATTTGTTGAACGGAAAATCAGGGTTGTCACATTTTCTTTCCAGTTAAAGAAGCTTTGTCCTCTATAGCTTAGAGCAACCTCTGCAGCGTGGTGCAGAGTTGGTGATAGGTGGGGTATTTCTCTTTGCATTTGTTCTTCACGCTCCAACGGTGAACTCAGGACCTCATCTGGAGTTTCTCCACCGAACACTTTGACAATCGGTATTTCGACTCTGCTTCAGGACGCATTGACATCCCAGGTCCCTCCACTAATCTCGACAGGTTCTTCGATGAAATTCAATTTGTCGTCAACTTGGATCTCATCCAATGGTATAGCAAGCGGTTCATCAGCCATGCATTTCTTCAATTTTGAGACGTGAAACATACTATGAACTCTATTCAACCTCTCTGGAAGTTCTAGACGATAAGCAACGGTTCCTACTCTGGCAATGATCTTAAAAGGTCCAATATAACGAGGGTTCAGCTTTCCCCGTTTGCCAAAACGTATCACTCCTTTCCAAGGAGCACTTTTCATACATGACCTTATCTACCTACTTGCAACTCAGCGGTTTTCTCTGACATCGGCAGAGCTCTTTTTGCGATCTCATGGCGGCTTGGATATGTTTCTTGATTTGAACTATTCTCTCGGTTGTCTCGTGGATGATCTCTGGGCCAGTGAGCTGACTGTCTCCAACTTCAGCCCAGCAGATGGGTGATCGACACTTGCGCCCATACAAATGCATTCAAACGGAGGCCAGCCTTTATAGATGGTAGTGGTAACTGTTGTTATATGAATTTCTTTCTCTAGAACGGTATCGTGTTTATCAAACCTTTTCCAAAAAAACGTCGGAGTCCACAGGCACGTAACATATCCTCTAACGTCTGAATGGTTCTCTCACTTCTGGACCATCGGTCTTGGATGGTAGGCTGTACTCATATCCAATCGAGTACCTAATGCTTTATGTAGAGACTTCCAAAAATGTGAAGTAAATTTTCCATCGCGTTCAGTGATGTATGGAAAAACCGGCACTCCATGCATTGCAGAACTACTTCCTTCAGGTATTGTCTCGTCCAATTTTCTAACGTAGTCTTCTTCTCTCATAGGCAAGAATATGAGCAGATTTAGTGGAGACGATCAACGATTAACCAAATCGTGTCTGGCCCACGCCGCTGTCCTTCGCAGTTTAGTCACAAAGTCATCGTTACTGTATCTCCATTTCCATTTTGGATCTCTGGTTGGAACAACAAACCAGATGGTTGCATTATTCTATCTTAACCTTTGACACTTGTTAAAAACATTCTGCAGACATAAGATGGCAATCCTCTGTTTCATGTTAGGCCCTATATAACTTCTTCAAGTCATGGTACCTCCTATCCGATCCAGGCAGTGATGGATACTCTCGACTTATGCGACTCATGCATTAATCAAGGCCCCTCAACCTGCAGAAACACGGAATCCAACTCTGATTGTTCAACTTAACGTTTCTGTCAGCACGAGGTTTCTAACTTGTTAAATCATGCACGCAAAATACCGGTGATAAGTTCTCTTCACTTTCTGGCTTCCGATTTGAGCATTAAAATCTGTTTAGGGAGGTTTTATAGCCTATTGATTAACCAGGCTCGAAACTCTAGCGGCTAAGCTTCTTTCTCTTTCGACTTAGGGCATCAGCAACCACGTTCGCCTTTTCTGGATGATATCGAATCTCACAGGTCGTAGGTCGCTCAAACAGTTCTAACCAACGTCTTTGCCTCATATTCAATTCCTTATGGTGAGGATGTGTTTGCAAACTCTTTGATCGGTGACACACAAACGCACTTGGTTACCGTACAGGATAATATTCTCCAATCTTCAGGCAAACCTCTACATGAACTCAAGCTATAGGTCGTGTGTGTATAGTTCTTCTCGTTGATCCTTGTGTTGGCGAGAAGTTGGGTAAGTAATGACCTTCTCTCTGTGCATCTAATACCGCGTCAACCCCTTATTATTGAGATGCATCGCAATATACACTGAAGTTCTCGCTTCCCTCTGGTAAAGCCAAAATCGGCGCACTACACAATTTTTGCTTCAACAACTGGAATGCAGCTTCTGCCTTTTCTCCCCATTCAAACTTCACGCTTTTCTGAGTCAGTTTCGTCATAGGTCTAGCGATTTTTGAAAAGCCTTCGATAAATCGTCGGTAGTAACCGGCCAAACCTAAGAATTGACGAATCTCGGTGGGTGTCTTGGGCGACGCCCAATCCTTGATTGCCTCAATCTTCGCGGGATCAACATGAATGCCTTCACTATCAATCACGTGACCAAGAAATTGTACCTTCGACAGCCAAAACTCGCACTTTGAGAACTTGGCGTACAATTCTTCCTTCTTCAATAAATTCAAGATCAACTTAAGATGTCCTTCATGCTCCTTTCTGCTTTTGGAGTAGATCAAAATATCATCGATGAATACAATCACGAATCTATCCAGATATGGTTTGCACACCCTATTCATCAAGTCCATGAAAACTGCTGGTGCGTTAGTCAAACCAAACGGCATTACTTGGAACTCGTAGTGACCATAGCGAGTCCTAAATGCTGTCTTTGAAATGTCTTCCTCACGAACTCTGAGTTGATGATAACCAGATCTCAGATCGATCTTAGAATAGACTCTTGATCCTTGCAGTTGATCAAACAAATCATCGATTCTCGGAAGTGGGTATCGGTTCTTCACAGTAAGCTTGTTCAGTTCACGATAGTCGATACACATCCGAAAAGAACCATCTTTCTTCTTGACAAACAAAACTGGTGCTCCCCAAGGTGAGGAACTCGGCCTTATAAATCCTCTGTCAGAAAGTTCTTGTAACTGAGTAGACAACTCTTGCATTTCGGCTGGTGCTAATCGATACGGTGCTCGTGCTACAGGTGCAGCACCAGGGACTAAGTCGATTTGAAATTCAACTTGTCGAGTAGGCGGTAACCCAGGCAAATCTTCTGGAAAGACTTCCGGAAATTCCCGTACGATTGGCACATCCTCAAGTTGCCTCTCTTCCGACTTATCCTCAGCCTTCTTGCAGCATAACCCTGGACTTTCTTGTCCATCAATTGGTTAGCAATGCGTATAGCATCCTGGAGTCTGGTTGGATTCGCAGCAATCACATTCCCTTGAATGTTGTCTGGTAAACCTCCAATAAATCTTTCCACTCTATCTTCTTCATCAGGGACCATTCTAGTACACAACAAAATCAACTCCTGAAACCTTTGAGTGTAAGCAGTCAAGTCGTTTCCCTTCACGGCCAAATTCTACAATTCAGTCTCCATCTTCTGGATTTCATTCCTTGGACAATACACTTCTGTCATCAACTTCATTAGTTCAACCCAATTCATGGTATATGCAGCCTCAACACCAATGGTTCTCTTATGAGAGTTCCACCAGGTCAAAGCACTGTCCTGCAGTATGCATGTAGCATATTTCACTTGATACTTCGGTGGACAATTACTGATATTGAACACAGACTTCATCTTCTCAAACCAGCGGGTCAATTCGACAACGCCTTCAGTTCCTGAAAAATTATGTAGCTTGCACTTCAAGAAGTCTTGAAAAGTGCACTCTCGAGCCACTGGCATGAAACCTCCATAATTCATGCCATGATTTCCATTTTCGTTTCCTCCATTCCCTCCATTTCCATTTCCTCCATTTCCATTTCCTCCGTTCTCGCCTTCTAGTTCATCCCCA
>BQNB010044423.1:2483-44896 GCA_026074375.1 Tanacetum coccineum
GTAACCAACAGAGTCTATGCAACTGATATAAAACTAATCGTGATCAAGTATAAACATGTATATAGACTGAGCATGAACTTATACTAACATAAAACTGATGCTAATATAAAGAATTGATACTGATATAGGCCACTTTAAAAGTATAGGTCACTTCAAGTATCAGTTTTACCAAAGAACTGATACTGATATATTAAAACTATCTTGGCGTAAAACTAAAGCTTCCAACTTCAAATTTTCGGCTGCCACAATACTACGTGTTATATGGATTTGTTTTACTAATGTCGTTGTGACAATGGCAGGTTCTAACTCCCGTTCTTACGGATATGCTTCGCCGCATATTCGGGCAAAGGATTATCAAGGTACGTGATTCTAAAGTTAGACTTTGATCATGAACCGATACTTATATAAAACTTAAGGATTTGTTTTAATAATGCTGATTGCTGCTCACTGTGTTGTGCAACTACTTTGTGAGGAAATCAACAATCGTTCAAAGTACCATAAACATAAAAAGAATCAACAGGGTTGTAAGTTACATATAAATAATTAGAGTAAATGCATGATTTCAAAAAATAATTACTGCAAAACAACGTCAATTAACAGCTTAGAAAAGGGGTAAATGAAATCCAGATTTTGATTTGTGACTTCACTCGAGTTACATGTCTTGGGCTCTACAACTGTGAACAATAAAGGTAAATAATGGCTCAGATGTGAGTGGATGTGACAACTTCTACCCATTTAGCTATGACTGTGTTGTGTTGCAGTAATGTTTTCTCTAAACGGTTTAGACAGGTAAAATCAAAGAAATTAGTTACAAAGGAAATGGGTCAAAAGTGGTCCCAAATGCATTTTAAATTATTATTGCATAAAAAGCTCCTAATCAAAATCATCAGTACACCCTTTTTTTGTTAGCTTAAGTAACTGTAAAAAGGGGTGTTTGGGAGAAACTTCTTTTTTTATGATTATGTACTAACGTATTTATTTTTTTGGTTGAATATCGCTTGCAGGGAAAAGTCGCTTTGATAGACAGAGAGGATGAACTTCCTTTAGCAGAGCGCATGATCGAACGAAACTTCCGATCTTCACAGGATGAGAATGAAATTGCTAAGCTTTTAGCTCGGCACAACACTGAATCATCCCGTGATGCAACCAAGAAGAAAGTCACAACCACTGAAACTTTAGATGAAGAAAACTAGGGCTGTAAACGAACCGGACGAACACGAACGGAGCCTTGTTCATGTTCGTTCATTTAATTTTAACCGGACAAATAAACGAACACGAACGCTTAAACGGACGAATTTTCTTGTTCATGTTCGTTTATTAAGAAAATGAGTTGTTCATGTTCGTTTATGTTCGTTCATTAAGAAACTAAACGAACCTTAAACGAACATAAACGATCGAACATAAATGAACGTAGAAAAAAACATAAAATATTATCAAATTATGCATAATATTATGCTTTATAAGTGTTGTTTTATTTAAACATACCATATTTAAAAGTATACAATTAAAAGATATGTTATACGAACATAAACATATAAATGAACATAAACGAACGTTAATAAACGCCTAATCGGACGTTCACAAACATAAACGAACGAACGTGACTTATGTTCATGTTTGTTCATTTAACTAAACGAACGTAAAATAATGTTCATGTTCGTTCATTTAATAAATAAACGAACATGAACAAACTTTTTACCGAACGGTTCATGAAATGTCCGCTGAACCTTCAGTTCGTTTACAACCCTAGTTGAACTTATATGATACTTGTTTTTAGATCCCCGACCTTTAATAGCCAAATCAAACTTGAACTTGGCAATGCTTAAGTCGACTTGATTTGATTACAAGTAGGGGTGAAAACGAGTCTCGCCGAGTCCGAGCCTGCCAGAGCTTCTGCTCGGCTCGTTTAAGTATTAAAGCTCGAGTTTGAGCTCGGCTCGGTTCAAGCCTTAGTTTTAAGCTCGATCTCGGCTCGTGGTGTGTTATACAATCTCGAGCTTGACTCATTTATACGATTTGGAAATAGAAAATTAAAGCTTGGCTCAAGCTCGGCTCGTAATATATCTTTCGTTAATAAGGTTGTAAGTAGCTCGCCAATACAAATGCATAACGTCTTATTTATGTGTAATACTTAAAATATCCTGGTGTGGTGTCGTTTAGGCTCGGCACGTTCGAACTTTTAACCGTTTTTTCATTTCCATCCGTAATTACAGCCCCTTTGACAGTACAAAAACAGAAGTATATTTTCTAGTTATTGTTGGATTCATCTTACGATTTTATAAATTTCTCCAAATATTAATAAAACAGAAGTATAATGCTTGTACACCAAGTTTTTATGGTTTCCAAGTTTCGCTCTTCTGTTACAATTTTCATTCAAAAGTATTTATGTTACAAAATTGTGCTGTAACTTATGTTGCTAGTGTTTGTTGGAATTCTAGGTAGCCGTTGATGTTTTTACCAAAATTTTTGTTGAAACCTCTTTGTATTTTGTCTCTCGATGCTAGACGCCTTTAACCATGATGTTAAGAAAATATAATTATTATTGGATGTTTATTACAGGATTAACTTGGTTAGGTCGTGTAAATCCATGTAAAAAAAAATCAGCATAGACCAATCAATAGTTTAAGTCACACACTCCCATAATTCATTTTCTTTTCGCAAAATTCCCTTCAAACTTCTATCAAATGATTTCACGGGATTCACTTGTGTTATTGTGATTAATCTATGGATTTTTATTCAAAATAGACGAATATGTATTATTTTAGGCTGTACGGAGTGGCATCTAATTCACGAGGTGAGTATAGAACTCACAGATGTGAGTTCTCTCACTTCATCCAGCCTTGGCATGAAATTTCATTGGTACTTCAGTTATTGTAAAATACAAAAAAGTTATGAATCAGTAATGTATTACTGTATTAATTAGTTTAATAACTTGTGTGTTTGGAAAGTATGTCAAATCGAGTTTATAAGTACCATCAAAGTAATATGTGTACAATATACGTAAGGAGTCGAAGACCACGGGTCTAAGATGTAGGTTTCGTCGAGTTTGAGTCAGGTTTTGTGTTTGAGTTTTAGAGAACGAGCCAAATTTTTGATCCCGAGCTTTAGCAGTTAATCAAGCCTGGACTTTACTTACACCGTACGGTACCAAACCTAGATGAACACTGTACTTTAATAGCTTGATAGCACAGTGTACAACTTTGACGAACTATACAAGTAGGGGTGTGCATTGTTCGGTTATTAAACCGAATCGAACCGAATTTGCCAAAATCAAACCGAACCAAATTAAATATTCTTTGTTTTTAGTTTGGATACGGTTTTGGCAATCTTAACCGAAAACCTAACTCATATAAATATATACAATTTTTTTTATATATATAAAAAATAATTTAAATTTTATTCTAATATAAAAAAACACTTTTTAAGCTTGCAAAATTTTTTTTTCCTAAAAATTTATATAATTAAATTTTAAAAACGAATATAAAATTATATTTAAATTTATTTGGTTCTTCAGTTCGATTCAATCTAATTTGAATTCGATTTTCGATTAGACTTAAAAAAAATTAATCGAATTAACCAAAGAACCTGATAACCGAACCGATCAACACCCTAATATAAGTTGCTTGACCCATTTATAAACTACCATGTTGGCCCATTTATTCTCGTTAATGTAGCTATAACATGCATATCATGTGTACTTCAACTCGTTAAAGAAAGCCTAGGTTATGAAAAAGTTTAGCCTATCTTTTTCTCATTTGCATATATTTTTGTGAAGATTTAAAATTGCATATATTCAAAATATGTATAAAACCCATGGGTAATTCTAAATAGGGGTGTCAGTAGGGTCGGGTTGACCCGAACCCGAACCCGATAACCCGATAGTGTTATCGGGTCGGGTTCGGGTTAAATAGTTAGTGTTATCGGGTTATCGGGTCAACCCGATAAGACCCGAAAATCATTTTTTTTATTTTTTTCAGATGTATTCATACAGTATTAATACATACTGATACCACTCTATCTACTTTTATGAAATGAAGCGATACCAATGTGATATTAGGATAAATAGATTTTGAATAATTGTTTTACTACATTTGTCAACAGATTATAACCATGTGATATGGACATATGGTGATTAAAGCCAAATCGAAAGTGTGAGTATGTTATAAGATCAGTTTGAAAAATTGTTTTACTACATTTGTCAACAGATTATAACCATGTGGTATGGTGATTAAAGCCAAATCGAAAGTGTGGGTATGTTATAAGATTAGTTTATAAAAAAGGTGAAAATAAATGAAATAGCAATAAAAAAAAGTGTTAGAAATAAAAGAGGCTCATTGATCAGATTATGAGTCGAAGAAACATAAAGAAAACAAAAATTCTTTTGATTGTAAACCATGGAAAATCTTTCGCACTACAACGAAGGTAATTTAATGATAAAAAGCAAAAAAAAAAAACCTCATTTATAGTATCACCCGATAACCCGAATCACCCGACCCGACATAACCCGACCCGAATACCATCCGAACCCGATAACCCGATTCCTTATCGGGTCGGGTTGCGGGTGAGTTTTTAAAAATCAAAACCCGACTCAACCCGACCCGATAACACCCCTAATTCTAAATACACCAAATTAATTACATTAATCATTAAGCATTTACTTTTAACTCATTTATTACTTAAATGATTATACTAATCATTGTCTTTTTTATTTCTTTAGTTCACCTTGTTATTATTCTGAAAATCATAAATATTAATTTATTTTATTTTTCTTTCTTTTTAAAGCTTATAAAATTATACTTTTTCAAATGTATAAAATATAAGTATATATAAACATCAGAAACTATTCATGGAACAGTAGAAAACATTAAAAAATAAAAATTCTCACGACTAACGATGAATTCTTTTTTCCTTTTCTACAAAACCTTCCTCAAAGTTTGTTAAAAGCTATAAAAACAACCTTCAACTTTTACCTATTTACGACCTTTTTATATAATAACTTTTAATTATCAAATATAGACGTATATCTATCGATTATTCAAAAAGAAAACGTCATTGAAAAGATAGTCGAATTGCGAACAAAACGAGCCAAATATTGCAATGCTTCTGACATGCACACGATTTTATAAAAAAAACTAAAGTTTAATATATATTTTTAAAATATTTACAAAACGCACCTTCACGTTTGCGCACCCTCAAATTTGCTAAAAGTTACAAAACAGACCTTCAACTTTTACCTATTTATGATTTATTTTATATAATAAACTTTATTTATCAAATATGTAATGCATATCAATCGATTCATTCGGGAAAGAAAAATGTCACCGAAAAGAGCACCGAATTGCGAACAAAACGAGCCCAATATTGCAATGCTTCTGACATGCGCACGATTGTATAAAAAAATGTTAAGAAGTTTAATATATATTTAAAATATTTACAGAAATAATTTTTAAAGTTATCGGTTCGTTGCAAGATGAGTCTCAACGACTGACAAATAATAATTGGCGTTTAACAAGTCAAAAAACACGGAACAAAAAATCAAAAAACATTATGTTGTACTATAAACAGAAGAACAAAATAACGGAAAAAATACAAAACATATACTTTTTTATGAGCCAAGGTGTACTTATAGTAATACCTTGAAAAGAATTGAAAAAATAGTAATTAAATAATCCGTAGGAATCAAATAACATGAGTTGTAACATAGTACTGTAATTAAATAAGAAATTAAAAAATCTTTATTGTGAGTTGCCAAAAACTTTGACTTTTATTATGTTAGAGTCTACTTAATTAATTATATTTCAAAATACGAGAAACAAAGTTGCACGACTATCCAAGTATAGGAAATTCTCGGTGTATATAGCAGGACCCAAACCCATCTACCATTTGCGTCATATAAACTTTTATAAAGGATACCTTTTGAGGATATATACACCACTGAGAGAGAATTGTTAAAAAAAATTGTTAAAAATGTCATCATTCACCAAGTGTTATAAAAAATTATTAAAAAACTGTTAAAAAATGCCATTATTTCTTACAGGATATATACATATCTTGTAAGAAATATGTATGCAATTATTCACCAAGTGTTAACAGATTCTTATTAGAGACATATATGAAATTTTAATTAAAAAAAAGGATTTGGTCATGCATGTAGTCATCGATACGGAAATTTGATCATGTGTTTGGTCTTAAAGAAAAAATATCGAGTTGACGCTAGATGACAAGAGTGACTCAGGTCTTCTGAGGTCACCATTGCTACAATAAGTCGCGCCTTTACTGGTTGATATGGGTTTTTTTTTTTTTTTTGAACGGCAACTTTATATAAAAAACTAGCAAGGAGCTAGACAATTACAAGGAGATAAGATTTGGATGTTGAAGCCAACTATCCCAAGTAAAAGAAAGTTTGCTTCTAGCATTACACCAAGTAAAAGAGCTCGAAATAATGTCGTCGAAAATAACGTCCTTCCTAGGCTTGATCGCAGCGAACAACAACTTGTTTCTGAAGGTCCAAATATACCACCAAGAAACATAAAAAACACCCCGCCGCTTCAAAAAACACTGCTGCTGCAGGATACTTGCCTATGACAGCGATACAGCCGCCAAGCCGGCATGGCATCGGCCTTCGGCATAAGCCAGAGACCGCAGCCTTCACCAGGCTCAATAAAGATAGTAAGCTTACAACCCTTGCATACTTTAGTACAATTGATAAGAAGTTGAACCTATTAGACTTGTAACAATAGTATAACAATAAGATTTTGCTCACAGACTAAGCCCGGTGCAACGTACGGGTGTCGACAAGCCTCGTTTAATAAGAAAATGAAACTAAGTTATTTATTTCTTTTCTTTTTGGGCTTTAGAAAGAAGTGATGGGCTAAAAGACAAGAAAAAAACAAAACATATATGGGCTTAGGTAAACTCGGATCGTGTAGCGATCTTAGGATCTTACGTTCGATCCCAAGATCTTACTTACGATCCAACCCTACATACGATCCTATGACGATCCTATACGATTTTAGCTAGTGAGCACGTAGGATCGTAGGATCTTACTAGTTTACTCGTGATTTTGACAGCCTTGCCTAAAAGTGCTTATTAAATTTATCAAAATGCAGTTAACGCTAATAAGTTGTTAAAATAAGTTGCATCCAGGCTACCTGGTTGCAACTAGATGTTTACACATGCTCTTGGATCACCTATGAACAGAAAATATTGTGCATCAACATCTATTATTCTTTTAAGAAACTTTAAGATGATTCAGTGTACACTATGCTTATGACATTAAGATGGTCTGCATTCCAGTTACATCGGTGTGTAATATCGTGTAGATTCTATGCAACACTACTTAATCCTTTTTTCTACAATAAACCTTTCATTTTCTTTAACTAGCAAGGAGCTAAAAAAAAAAAAACTTTACAAGAAATTAAATGAGGATTTTTAATCCACGCCTCCCAAAGTTCATCCACCCTTTTATTTTTTGTTACTCCAAGGAAAGGACAATGACGTGTTGTCGTCAATATTATCGCCAACGGAGATGGAGGTTTATCATCAAGAGAGTTCGATTCCGAAACACCATTATGACACCAAGCAACGTAGATAAAGAAAACGGCCCTTCAAATGCTTTCTATGTTTGTTGGCGCAAAGCTTAATAGAAGAGAACCATGTATCCCAAGTGGAGAAAGAAGACCAAGGCTGCCAATCTAAATCCCACCACCTACAAATACGCCGCAAGACGGATTGAGCCATATCGTACTGAAATAGGACATGCTTTATATCTTCCACATATAAACCGCAGATTGGACAGTCAATAGTAATCCAAGGCAAAAACCCCTCTATCGATATGATTCGCCCTAGTTGAAGTACAATCAGCCAAGTCTCCACAAAAATATTGATTTTATAGGAGATGTATGTCACCCAAGTGTCGGCTCAGGCCTTGCAGGTAAAATTAACCGCTTCTATACAATTTCTTAATATCTTTGACTATAAACCTGCCATCATCGAGATATTTGCAAATCATACGAATCACCTGATAAGCGAAAGAGACACCGAGGCAATATATGAACGAAGATCATTAAGTTGATCGTATTCAATACCTCCACGAATAGGTCTTCGAAAAGTGGTATCTACCTGATCAACCATTTTAGTAGCAACCGAAATATTTTTATCCATCTCAAGAGCGAACATTCTAGGAAATTTATCACGAAAAGTTTTGTCGCCTTTCCAAATATCCAACCAAAATCTTGTATTTTTTTACATCCCCAAACGGTTTAGACATATAGAGATTAAAAAAAATCAAAAACCTTTTTGTTTTAAAGCCACCTGCTATTTCCCGTAATATTGAGCACCAATTCGAAGACAATTGAGTCGAATGAGAGCCAATATTAGACCCATATAGAGCTTATATAACATGAAACCAAAGAGAGTCTTCTTGAGATATAAACCTCCATATCCATTTACAAAGCAAAGCCCTGTTAAGAGCGAAATAGCTCGACACGCCTAAACCTCCATTTTTCTTCGATGAAAGAACCTTATCTCATGCAACCCACGTAATTTTCTTATCCGAGTTGTCGACCCCAATAAAAAAACTATTACGAATCGATTCCATCTCCTTTAACACACCTTTAGGGACTTTAAAAATAGACATAGTATAAAGAGGAGAAGCACCTAGAACCGATTTCAAAAGTGTAAGCCTACCACCGATAGAGAGGGTTTTCGCCTTCCACTTGGAAAGACGCGATCTTAATTTTAACACAACATCAACCCAAGCCTTGTGACGAGACATATTACTACCAACCATCACGCCAAGATAACAGAATTGATTATCCATAATCGAGCACCCAATAGAAGTTGTTTCCGTCTCAATGTCTAATCTAGATACGCCCACACCTAGAAGTTGACTCTTATGAATGTTGATTTGTAACCCCGAAGCAAGGTAAAAACACTTAAGAACATTTATGATACCCCACAAATTGTCCCTTGACCACTCACCGATAATCAAAGCATCGTCTGCATAAAATAAATGAGAAAGAGCTAACGAGTTATTAAGTCGAATACCTTTGAAAATCCCAGCTTCTACCACTCTACTAAAAGCTAAATGTAACGATTCCATCACAAGGATGAAGAGCAGCGGAGCAAGCGGGTCGCCTTGTTTAAGACCACATTGAAATTGAAATTCTCTAGACGGGCTCCCGTTAACCAAAACCGAAGCTTTAGCAAAGCAACACAAGCCACGTATCCATTGACACCATCTCATACCAAATCCAAAAGCCTCTAAAACATCAATTAGATAATCCCATCGCACTGAATCATATGCCTTGGCAAAATCAACTTTGAAAAACATCATTCTCTTATTCTTTCTTTTACACCAATGCAAAAGCTCATTAATAATGAACGGACCATCCAAAATCTGTCTTTCAGAAACAAAGGCCGACTGTGTATTAGAAACAATATTCGAAATAACCATCGCCAAACGACTAGCCAATATTTTCGTCACTACTTTGTAGACACATCCTATGAGACTAATAGGACGAAAGTCAGAAACAAGTTTGGCATCCATTACCTTAGGGATTAAAGCAATAAAGGAAGAGTTACACCCTTTAGAAAAAACCCCATTGACGAAGAAGTGTTCAACTGCTTCACAAAAATCATTACCAACAATCCCCCAATATTTCTTGAAAAATTCAAAAGTGTATCCATCCGGTCCCGGGGACTTGTTATCCCCACAATTCCAAACCGCCAGACGAATCTCATCACGAGACACCTCCCTCTCTAAATCAACCACCTGATCCTGAGACAATCTCTTTGGGAAAGGGTAATTAATTTTAGGCCCAACCGAGGTGGGCTTATTAAAACGCTTCTCAAAATGATTATGGAAAGTCTCCTTAACCACCTGTGGGTCAGTCTGCCAGGTGCCATCAATAAGAACCCCTCGAATCGCTAATTGTGATCGTTTCTTATTAATAATCCCATGAAAGAAGCTCGAATTCTCATCCCCCTCTATGGCCCATCTAACCTTGGATTTCTGAATAAAATCCACAGATTCTTTAGCTTTAATATCATGAAGTTGACCTTTTAAATCAAGACGTCTTGCCAAAACCATGTCTGAAATTAAACCGGTATCCAACTCCTTATCAATATCCCGCAAGTCTGCTTCAATATCATGCTTTAATCTAGACAAGTTTTCACGTTTATCCTTAAGCCATTTTCTGATATGAGCTTTAAGGTCTTGAAGTTTCTTCATAAACCTGATCATCCCATTTCTATCTGTATGGGTAAAAGAACGCCACGTGTGAGCCACCATCTCATCAAAACCATCGAAGCTAAACCATGAATGATAAAACCTAAACGGGATTGGTCCAAAGTCCAGTTGAATGTCACGAAGGAGAATCGGCCGGTGATCCGATAAATGACGATCAAGACAAATAGCCGTAATGGAAGGAAAAAGAGATATAATACCGTCGGAAACAAGAAATCTATCAAGCTTACTCATCTTCGTGGCCGACGGATGAGACCAAGTAAAAGAAAAACCTTCCAATCTTACATCAACCAGACCAGAAGTAGTTATGAATTGGTTAAAAATTCGAGCACCATATTGGTGAAACATCGACCCACGCCTTTCCTCCTTAAAACGAACTTCATTGAAATCTCCCATAATGATTACTTCTCCACTCCACCGACCTAAGATAGTCAACAAATAATCCCAAAGATCCCTCTTGTTGGCCGGCTGTTGGGGTGCATAAACACAGATGAAAAGAACCTTTACATTACTCGTAAGCCACGTACCATAAATAGCAACAAAATTATCCGAAATAGCAACAAAAGGTTTGATTGATGGTTTGCAATTTAAAATCAGTTTGTTTTTTTGTGCTGCTTCAATTCTTATTCACTATGTATATTCTCAAATCGATTAGAACAAAAGAAAAAGTGTTAGTGGGACGGTGGGAGTTTTTTGAAGTTTAATTATTTACTGAATGTGAGATACTTGCAAGCTGCTTAATGTATTGCCTTATGAAGTAATATGATCGCTTTATTGTATACTATACTAAACATCAAAACAAAAACGACATTTCCTTCTGTCGTTTTGTTACTGGGCTTCCTTCAGCCTGATGACCCCGGCCCATTATAAACTATCTTGACCCACTCTGCCGTTTTGTATTTTTTTTCTTCTTTTTTTGAGATGGATAACTTATCTTTCCCTCTTTTCTCGAGACTTCCACACAAGTCTTTCACCGAACCCATCTCACCTCTAATCTCAAATGAAATCAGGTAAATTGTGCTATTTATCACGCCCCACGACGGCCCCCTGCCACCTCCCGTTCCACCCCTCTACTACGATCCTAACCCCCATTCATTCCTTCCCCCTATTTTCCCCCCCCCCCCATACCCCCTCCAACTCCCCCCGCTAGCAAACGGAACCGACCTATACCATACGCCCCGCCGCCCATATCTAACTATAAAGCCCACGTGGCCCCTCAACCCCTCCGTCCGACCTTTCCCCTAGAAACCCCTGCCCCCTCCTACCTCGCACCCACCCACCCTTGCATCCCCCCCCTGTCCAGCCCAATCCGTCCCTATTTCCCTTGCTCGCGACCCAATTCTTTTCTGAGTTCCGCACTTCCTACCCATCTCCCAACCTTAATTAAACCCCCCCCCCACCCCTTTTACCCCGCTGTGAAAAAAAGGGATGAGTCCGTCCGCCCTCGACCCCTGCTCGGGCTTCAGCGGTGCCACCCCCTAACGCTCCTCATCCCCATAGGATCCGCTGTCCCCATCCAGACACTACAATCCGGACGGAGCACCATCCGTATAAGAAACCCCTTTGCTCACTCCCTCAGCCTAAACTATTCAGACCAAAATCCCGTCCCCCCCCTGCTACATTAAATCCGGTACGGGACTAGGGCACAGCTATCAGGAGCCCATCCTCCTCCCCCTTTTCACCTCCCCGCCCACTCCGACTGGACACTCATCCATGGCGGCACACTACACCAAGGCTATCCCCTAGAACGCACCTTACACCCGTCGACCACATGCCCACTCGCCGCAGCCCCCGCCGCCCGCGCCCTGAAACTGGGCCACCTTGACACCCCATTGTCCCCACCTGGACTGATATGGAACCCGCACAGCCCGCCTTAGTCCATTACCGCCTCCCTCTATATATCGTGGTGAGGGCCCCCCCATCGTATAGTTTTGACGACCCACCCCTCCCAACCTATTCAAACCACTCCCCCCCCTATAATGCCCTTGTGGTAATAAAAGCCGCCCCTCTCTCCCCCCCATCCCCGCCCGCCCCGCACTACCCGCTATCGCCGCGCTTCGTCTACTCACAGGGAGCTAGAATTTTATACAACCCCGCAATCTCGCCCTCTACCCCCTACAATCTTGTTATTCTCAGTGTGTGATGTGTGTGTGTGGGGGGGGTAGCCCCCGGCTATGGTACTACCATACAACCGACTCCCACCCCCCCCACCCTAGACGTCTCCCTTAACCCCCTGTGGAACATCTGCCAGGGCCATCAAATAAAACCCCCTCGAATCGGTATCATATGATCATTTTCTTAATAAAATCCCCATGAAAGCAGCTCGAATTCTCAACCCCCTCTATGTCCCATCTAACCTTGAGATTTCTAAAAAAATCACAAATTCATTAAGAGTCCTTAAATATCATGAAGTTGACCTTTTAAATCCAGAAGTCTTTCCAAAACCATGTCTGAAATTAAACCTGTATCCAACTCCTTATCAATATCCCGCAAGTCTGCTTCAATATCATGCTTTAATCTAGACAAGTTTTCACGTTTATCCTTAAGCCATTTTCTGATATGAGCTTTAAGGTCTTGAAGTTTCGTCATAAACCTGATCATCCCATTTCTATCTGTATGGGTAAAAGAACGCCACGTGTTAGCCACCATCTCATCAAAACCATCAAAGCTAAACCATGAATGATAAAACCTAAACGGGATTGGTCCAAAGTCTAGTTGAATGTCACAAAGGAGAATCCGGCCGGTGATCCATAAATGGACGATCAAGACAAATAGCGTAATAGGAGAAGGCGAAAAAGGAGATATTATATTTACCGTCGGAACCAACGAAGTTGCTATCAAGCTAGACTCATCTTCGTGGCCGCGGATATAGTCACTAATACAATCAATATACAAAAACCTTCACTCTTACATCAACTAGAACCAGAAGAAGTTGAAGGGAATTGTTAATAAAATTCAGCACGCAGATTGGGGTGTAAACATCAACTCCACGCCTTTCCTCCTTAAAAACGAACTTCATTGAAATCTCCCAAAATGGATTCTTCTCCACTGCAAACGACTCTAAGATGTCAACAAATATTCCCAAAGATCCCTCTTTGTATGCCGCTTGTTGGGTGCAGTAAACACAGATGAAAAGAACCTTTTACATTACTCGTAAGCCACGTACCATAAATAGCAACAAAATTATCCGAAATAGTGACATTATCTTTCTTAAAATTCGAAGACTCCCACATGCCTAAAATACCGCCGGAGTTTCCTAAAGCATCGCTACACACAAAATCATAGTTAGAATTGCCCCACATAAATTTCACGTCCATATGAGACATCTTCTCCATCTTTGTTTCTTGTATCGCTATAAAATTAAGCTTATGTTTAATACATAAACCCTTGAACCACTCCTTATTGGTCTGTGATTACCAGACCTTCACGTTTATAGAAACATATTTCATCAAGAACCATAAATCTTCTCCTGCTTTCCAAGATATATTTGAATATCCTTCGCAACCCTCCATGGAGAACCCCATAGCTTGGCCCACCCGAATCATTTCCTCTAAGACATCTAAAACAGACCCACCCTTAACCTCACCACTTTGTCCTGACGAGCCACATGGATCCACCATTCTGACCGGCTGAGATGAATGCAGAATATCAGCATCAATCTGTGGAGTTTTATCATTACCCGATACATCATTTACTTCTCCATGGTCATGAGACTTATCTTTTTGACCCACTAGAGAAAAACCCAGAGGGTGTGATGGAGAGGGGCTCGAAACCTGTGTCTCCGCATTCTCCTTCTTTTTCTTCAACAAGTTATAAATCCCAAACGGATCCTTAGAATTTTGTACTACCTGTTCACCACTATAACCTCTTTTGCCGAACTTGAATTTTCGCCAAAAATGGTTTCAGCAACACATTCAACATCACTAGATTTGAGTTCTTCTTCCTCCTCTTCACTAAAATATGATTGTTTTGGAATGTTCATCTCACTTTGAACCGAATCATCATCCGAAGTATATAACGGCTCCTTATTAACCTCGATATTGGGACACCACGTAAATAATTATTTTGCTCTAACCATAAACACCTTTCCTTTAGCTATAATCTTGAACGCTTCTAAAATGGATACTGGATTTTTGGTGAGGATGCACACACATTTACGACTAAACGACTTCGCGGATGTATCCTCAATATTCAACATCTCACCCCATTTTTTTCCAATTCGAGAAAATGTTTCAGAAGACCAAGTGTGAAGTGGCACTCCCTCTATATCTACCCAAGCAATACGTTCGTCGCTAACAAAGTCTTGGTTTACCTCTTGGAGAATCTGAAACCAAGAATTAACCCCGGTATGAGACAATATATTCAATTTAGTTTCCTCCTTTTCAAATTCAAGCATCACCCACATGCCTCCCAAATACTTTGATTTCACGTCCACAAAACCTTCATCGTGCAATAAAATTTGGATATTGGAAATGGAATTTGCGTCTTTGACTTTTCCCATAACACATTTAGAGTAGTCCCTTTCAATCAAACAAGACTCATCTAATACCAAAGCGGGCGAGGGAGATATCATAGAAGCCGGAATATTAGAATAAATACCACCATTGACCACATTTGCATAAGAGCCAGAAGCAATATTACCTGTTCTATTATTCAAGGATGCATGACCTTTATTCGATTCCTTAGATTTAACATTAAAAGATGAAACAGCCGGTTTGTTTGGCCTTTCAAAACGAACCTGATTCGCGTACAGATGATGACGCCCAATCCAGATGGTACATAAATTCTTCACCAAGCGTTCAAGACTAAACACCTTAATGAATCGAACAAATGCAAACCTTTTGCCAGCTTGTGATTTCTTAAAGGGTATAAAGACATCAACCACAGTACCAAACGCATTGCATTCTCTCCAAAGATCACGAGCATAAGTAGTCTCAGGGAAATTAGTGACAAAAATAGAGTGCGACATCTTCTGAATACGGTCTTCATTCGACATGACCGGCCGCCTTAAATGATTACTCGTCATGGATCCCAAAAATAAACCGAAACCTGATTGGATTGAAGGGAGATCTACGAAATAGAAAAACAAGAAACCACACAACCTAAAATACTCGTCGAACCGGATAAAGGAGAATTAAAGGTGGATATAAGGAAGATATCCAACCCCCACGAGAATTATATGATCACCTCAGGAATAGGGAGCGATCAAGGATCGAAAGCCTAGGCCTGATCACAATATAAAAGCGAACAAGGGAAAGATATCAACAGAGATCACACATGATAAATCCGCCGTTATACAGTGATTGGAGATTAACAGGTTGAGGGGAATCGAGGGACACGAGCAGATCTAGGGAAGATCTTCATTGACGGCGCTGTGAGGAGTTGTTACAAAATTTTTAAATGAAATATTTCTACAACGTTATGTATTTTAGAAGTTTAAAACGCAAGCTTAAGTTATAAAAAAGACCTTGGATTGTGAGAACAAGTCTTACCTTTTACTTAATAAAGCGTCAAAATGTCATTACTATGGTAGCGTTTGGCATACATAAATAAATGTTGGAATGGAATAAATTAGAACGGAATGAAAATATTTTGTTTGTTTTGAGTTTTGTAATGGAATGGTTTTTTCATTAGTTCATTCTATTACGTCTATAACCACCAACTTTATTACATAGTCACCCCTAATTTTTTTTCATTTCATTACGATACAGAATCACATGTTTTAATATTTCATTTATTTCAAATGTTCATTGCATCATACCAAACAACATGTGTTATACTATATTCCATTCGCACATGACAACTAAATAAGTCAATGGAACAGCAATGACTCATTCAATTGATATGTTGATTTCATTACATCGTCTATTACATTTCTTTATCTGTCTATTACGTTTAACCAAACAGATCTTATGTGTTTTTTCTTTTACATTGTGTTAAGTGTCTTCACCTTTGTAATTTGGATTATGTTAGGATGAATATTCACCTATAAATCTTGATAAGAGATATTTTCTAATTTTCTTTATATTAGCCTATTTTTTTTTTTTTAAATAATAGTAATTTTTAACTATTTCACGTGTCTTAAGCAAGACTTGAACTCACAAACATTTAGTTGATGAGTTTTTCATACAACATGAGATATCATTAAGACACAAGTCATTTGGTATTATGTTAGCCTAATTAAATTGAGAAAGAGAAAATAATGGCCGGTTAGACAAATCAAAAAATGTTTGTCAATACTGATGACGAAAAGATGACATGCCAAAATGGCTTAGATATAATGTTTGAGACTTTGACATTTCATCCAATCATTAATTGGTTAACCTAAATTAATACGTTTGTTCATTGACCAAAAGTATGGTAAACTCATAAATCAAAGAATGACCAATACCAGATTTAGATAACAATGCCGTTTAGGTAATTAAGTATATGTATTTGAACACAATCATCAACATCAAATAGTTTGCCAAATATACACACAACTACGTATTGTTTTAACTTTTAAGAGGAAATATAAACACCAAATCTTACTCAAAAAGTATCTTCATTACGTAATAGCTAAAATTTATTTCTCCGAGTTACTTTGGAGCTAGGTATTTATTTTCTTTACTGGTTTTATCAGGAGAGTTACATCATATCTGTAGTTGTTCTCCTTCAAGTTACTATAATCGCGCATTTCTTGTTGCAACGGTGTAGTCGTGCGTGTCTCTTTGAATTTGGCCTAAACGAGTATTTGCCGTTGTCATCCTTCTTCCCTCGATATCAAGTTGGCAAATCAACTTACTTTCTAATAAAAATCTGCTAATAACTTGCTTCTTTTCTTGCCACAACATAATAAAATATAACTCTTATAAACTAATATGTCTACAATGTTATAGAATATATAAATATTTGATTGCCACATCTTAAGGCTTCCAAATCACTGTTGGAACCTCCAATTTTCTCCACTCGAAAGGTATTATCTTATCTAACACTTTTCGTTTTAAAGCAGGTTGTGGCACTTGGTAATTCAGGGGGTATTTTATGTTTATGGGATCCGCTTATGTTTCGTAAAGATCAACATATTATCTCTGATAACTTTGTTGTTTTATATGGGACTTGGGTTCCAAATAACACCAAGTTGCTCATTGTATCTGTGTATGCCCCTCAATCCGCTACTGATAAACGTCTCTTGTGGAGTTATATTACGGGTCTTTTATCTCGGTGGAATGGAGAGGTTTTGGTTACGGGAGATTTTAATGAAGTCCGTTTCGAGAGAGAAAGGTTGGGTTCTGTTTTTAATGTGCATGGGGCTAACGAGTTCAATAGCTTTATTTCCAACGCGGGGCTTGTGGAGATTCAGTTGGAAGGTTATTCGTTCACTTGGTCTCATCCGTCGGCTGCAAAAATGAGTAAGTTGGATCGGTTCTTGGTTTCGGAAGGTTTTCTTTCTTTATTTCCGCATATTTCAGCTTTATGTCTTGATAAGAATCTGTCGGATCACCGACCGATTTTGCTTCGTGAGATGGTTACAGATTATGGTGCAACCCCCTTTAGGTTGTATCATTCTTGGTTTTCCTTCCATGGGTTTGACGATATGGTCAGGACTGCTTGGAATTCATTTGTTCTTGAGATTCTCAATGGGTTATGGTCCGGGTTCAAAAAGAAATTGCAATGTGAAAAAGGAAATTCGATCTAATGGGTGGCTGTTCATAAACGGAAAACAATCGGGTAGGTAAATTGATATTCAGCGGTGCAATTGAGTGGTATTGATCATATTTTAGATCAAGGTGGAGTGTCTGATGAGATTCTTCTTTCCCGGATGGAGTTGACGAAACAAATGCAAGATATCAAGTCCACTGCTGTTCGTGACCAAATGCAGAAGGTAGATTCAGTGGGGTTATGTTGCAGGGTGATGAGAAACTCCAAAATTTTTTCATGGTATTGTTAATCGTAAGCGCGTTCACTTATCAGTCAAGGGCGTTATGGTTGATGGAGAATGGGTTGATGAGCCTAATCGTGTTAAAGAAGAATTCCGTTCTCACTTTGCTAATAGGTTCAAGACCACGGGCAGTGAGTCAGTAGTCGGTAAATTTTAGGTACCCGTTTCGCCTCACTTGCTGACCAGATTTCTGATCTGGAAAAATGCCGGGGTGTCTCTGATGAATTGCAAAGCTGTATGGAGCTGTGGCGAAAATAAATCGCCTGGGCCGGACGGGTTCACTTTTGAATTTTTTCGCAAATATTGAGATTCCATTGGGCCAGATATGTGCGTCGCGGTAGAGTGGTTTTTCAGGCATAACTCTTTTGCTAAAGGTTGTAATGCTTCTTTTATCACTTTGATTCCGAAAAGTCAGGATCCCAAGACCGTGAGTGATTTTCGGCCTATTAGCTTAATCGGGAGTCTATATAAAGTTGTGACAAAAATTCTTGCTATTCGTTTGTCTTTGGTTATTTCGGACCTTATTTCAGATGTTCAGACCGCATTTCTCCCTAACCGTCAGATTCTTGATGGGCCGTTTATTATAAATGAGTTACTCTCTTGGTGTAGGCATAAAAAGCAGCAAGCCATGGTTTTCAAAGTTGATTTTGCCAAAGCTTACGGAACTCAGTTCGTGGATTACCGGATGACGTTCTTTTTTTCTTTTGGTTTCGGTATTAAATGGCGCTCTTGGATAAAAGGAAGTTTAATCTCTGGTTTATGGATTTGTTTTGTTAATGAAAAGTCTACTTCCAAATGTCAAATTTCATTGTGGTCTAAACAAGGGATCCTTTGGCTCCGTACTCTTCTTTCTTGTTATGGATCTAGCTCCATTTGTCGGTTTCTAGAACTGTCGAGGCTGGTATATTCACTGGTATTAAAATTGATTCTGCTCTCTCGATTTCTCATCTTTTTTATGCCGGACGATGCGGTATTTATTGGTGAGTGGACGGATAGTAACTTAAGGAGTATTATTCAAATGCTCCATTGTTTCTCGTTGGCGTCGGGGTTGAAGATTAATCTTCAGAAAAGCAATCTTCTAGGAGTGGGTGTCACCGGCAGTTTAGTTAATGAAGCGGCTGCCTCCATTGGTTGTTCGGTCATGAAAGCCCCTTTCAAATACTTAGGGGTTATGGTTGGAGGTAATATGTCTAAGATCAATGCTATTGGATGATAATGGTGGTAAGATTAAGTCTAGGCTTTCGAAGTGGAAGATTAATACCCTATCCATAGGAGGTCGTCTCACGTTACTAAAGGCGGTTTTAGGCTCTACTCCCATCTACCCTATGTCTTTATACAAGGTGCCGAAGACCGTGTTACATGAGATGGAATCTTTACGTCGTAATTTTTTTAATGGTGTTCAAGGTGTCGATAGGAAGATTTCGTGGGTTAATGTGGGACGAAAGTGCCGCTTCTAAGAAATATGGAGGTTTGGTGTCTCCCAGTTTTTATTGCCCGTAAATAGTGTGCCCTTCTTTTCAGATGGGTGTGGAGATTTCTTTCTCATGATAATTCGTTGTGGTTTCGTTTCATTTCAGCCATGCATGGTTTTCTTTCTAGATACGCTCTTCTTTCCATTGTTCGATTGGTTATGTTGTCTATTATTCGGAAGTTTCGGCCTTAATCTTCATGGTATAGACTTTCTATCTCATTGTAAGCTCTCGTGTTGGTTTAGTTTAGGTATGCATAACCGCTTTGGAGAAGATCTTTGGTGGTGAAGGTTACCTTTCAGTGAGCTTTTCCCTGCGTTGTACGCCTGGATGAACAGCTAAAGAAAGTTCAGTTGCGGTTAAAATGCAAGGCCAGATCGATAGCTCTTTTCGTCGCCATGTCAGGGGTTGGTGTGGAAAATCCAGCAGGCTCGAAAACATTCGGAATTTGGTTAGGTCAAAGGTTCTTTAATGTAGATGATAGATGAGGCTTGGACGTGACACGGGTGGTGGGACTTTTGTGTAAAGATGCTGTGACGCCTTGTGGACGAGTCTATACTTCCAAAGAGAATGTTGTACGAGATTGGTGCGCTCTGCTACTATTTCTATTAAGTGAATGTGTTCGCGTGAAACTCACTTGATGCGCATTCCCCAGAGTCTCGGTTAAACCTTCTTTATACGTGGTCTTCAGGTGCAATATTCTTGTTGACGATTATGTAATGTCTTGCAGGAAGATACATCCCATCTTTTCTTTTCCTGTGACGTGGCTTTAGCTATTTCTCGGCTTATATGTCGATGGTGGAACGTTTCTTGGAGCCCTGTTGATTCTTATTCGGGCTGGTTGGAGTGGTTTAATACTTATTCGATTAGGCTCCAAGCTTAAAAGGGATCTAGAAGGCGTTTTTTTTATGTGTCTGGTGGGTGCTTGTGGAATTTCCGTAACCAGCTTCTTTTTGCTTCCAAGAAACCGCGCAAAGAGACTTTGTTCGATGATGTTGTTTCTCGTTCTTTCATTTGGAGTAATTCTAGATGTAATCTAAAGTTTACTTGGGATTGTTGGCTTCAACATCCTTATTTGATTGCTTTGTAATTGTTCTAGCTCCTTGCTTAGCTTTAATATAAAATGTTGCCGTTTCAATAAAAAAAGGTTGTGGAACTGTATCTCGATTTTGGAAAGATATTTGGGTAGGCGAGGAACTCGCTTTTACAAGGGTACAATCTTTTATTCTTTGGCTCTATTCATCTTCGATCAAGACAAAGATTGTCTTATCATTGACCGGTATTAATCATGGGTAATGGTCTTGGAATTGGACTCGGACCAAATTTGGTGTTAGAAACTCTTGCCTATTTATGTGAATGATAATGAAAATCGGTCAACTAAATATTGATGTCCATGAAGATACGTGTTACTTGGAGTTTTGGTCCTAATGTACTTTTACCTTTAAGGATGCTCGTTTATAGGATTGACCAAAAATATCCTTCCCACTCTTGCTCATGGCTACTACTTGGATAAATCTATCACCCGGAGGTCCAATGTGTATATTGTGCGAGGCTTTCTTTAGGACCGACTCCTCATAGATTGAATCTCTCTTCGCGTCGGTCTGGATTATTCCGGCCATCTCTTGTCCGTCTTGCAATGACAATGTCGAATTCTGTAATCATTTGTTTTCGATCGAATGCGACATTGCTACCGCTATGAGGATAGCTGTTTTTAGATGATGTGAATATTCTCTTTTTTCAAGCTTCGTTCTCTGGATTCTTTCAATGATTGGATCAGATCTATGGATGATTCTAAAGAGAAAAAACACAGTTCTATGTTATTACTACTTCGGTTCTTTGGGTGGCTTTGGAGGAATACGAAATAAGCGTCACGTTTAACTCTCAACGTTGAGGAAAGTGATCTATTCGAATAATGTTCGTTTCTCTTTCATTTCGTATGGCTTCACATAGGGACGCATATGTTTGTCAATATGAGCCTAATAATGTTTACACAAATTTTTACAATTATACACATATAAATGAGAGACACATCAAAATCCTGGGTTGGCGTTCAAGTTCAAGTTCAAGTTCGCTGGGTTGGCGTACCTGTACGCCAAGGTTTTTTCGTTTGGCATCTTCGTCGGTTTTGAGGATGGTTCTTCTTTTCATCATTCTCTCGGGACTTGTTTGGGGTTTCATCAAAATCCATCCCGAAGTGAAAACCGATCCGTCGGCCTTCGTGTCAAAAGTTTTTTCATCCCTTTTGATTCCCTCGCAGTTAAAGTCTCGGGATTTTATCATTTTTTGATGTTATGTATTTCTTTTTGTTGACTCTATTGTACTTTAAGTTTCTAGCGTCTTGCTAGTCTCTTTTTTTATATATTCCATATTTGCCGTTCAAAAAAAAAAAGCCTTCCAAATCACTTTTCGAAAAAGGAAATGACTAAAAGACCTAAATATGTGACTAATTTCATGCCTAAATCTATGTGGCATGATCATGACGTTTTGTGAAAAAATAGGTCCCTTCAGTGCAGCGAACACTATGATGTCACGCAGTTTTAGGCATAAATTTAGCCACGTCTTTAGGCCTCCTAATCACTTCACGAAAGAAAATTCAAGTTTGAACAATAGTTGTCTTTTTTTTTTTACTTTTGGGAATCAAAAGAGTAATAAATTACTACAACTTGAGGAACAGAATTCACAAGTATAGAAAAGGGCAATACGTTATTTGAAATATCTATCTGATGGTCGTCAAGTCATAAGAAGCACGACTCCAGTAATTTAAGTGCGCCAAAGAAATTTTGCCTTTGTAGGTCAACCCAACCTTTACCCATTGTGCCACCTCTAGTAATATTTTCCGTGCTAGTTTAAGGAAATTTCAGTGACTATTAAATCAGTAAGAGTTTAGAATCTAAAAGCTGTTGTATTCATTGATGAGAAAGTCACTAAAAATTGTTGACAAATGTGTCATAAGTCAACAAAACTAAATAGACATGTCAAGTAGAAGACTGAGGATAAAGTTCCCAAAGTGCCACAGTAGTATCTTCAGATGCCGAAGCCATTTGTTTACAATCTGCAGCAAACGAAATTGCATTGCACTGCAGAAGCGAACCATATTTAGATGACCATAACTAGAAACTTAACAATTTAGATAATACTAGATTTGAAAAACGGCTACTTTTGTGTGGTACGAAACGTGCTGCATGCACACTGTGTCAAAAAAATCTAATCCTTTGTTTTTTCTGAAAAGCTATACTCTATTTCGATAATAATCTAAATTCTTTTAAATAAAATGAATTGGGAGGTTTAATTCATTAAACATACACTTTAGGCCCAGTTCAACTCGATTGACCCATTTGACCCGTTTAACCTGATAGACATTCTTAAGTAAGTAAATGGATTGAGATTTTCACTTGAGTTCTAACAATAATGTGCAATCTAATGGTGGAGATAAACAATGGATTGAGATTTTCACTCGAGTTTTAACAATAATGTGCAATCTAGTTGCCAAGTGTATTAAAAGCAAGTATGAACAGAAAGTATAAATGGCATACCGTGGAACGGTGATACTTCAATATCGCCAAAGGATTTCCTTTCTTGTAATTGTAAATCCTAATCCTGTTATCACATCGAAATGGGAATAGTTTAGTTGCATATATATAAACTGATATATTTTAGTAGAAAATGTTTCTGGTACCGTCTAAACTTCAATAGAAACAGGAGGGCTTGGTTTTATTCAACATATGAATGATGGAACCATAAATTATATTTATCAATTTGAAATGTCAGTGAACAAGGTTGACCCAACCCTGATCACGAAAACTTACTATATAGTACTAACCTGTGATCCCATCCAGCAGTTCCGAATATTTTGCTATCTGGACGAATTGAAGTTCCAGCTATGCCGGGACGCTCCAAACTTATTTCTTTCTTCACCAGGCAAGAACCCTAATGATGACAAGAAAAACTTGGAAGTATTCTATCTAATATGATATTAAAGATGATCATAGACTGATCATGTGGTAACTATAAACTACACAGACCACAACCTAGTTAAGGATTTTTTTTTATTTTTTTTTTGGGTTACATGGGTTTCCGACTCGACATTTCAAGCCGATTAATCCCAGGGCGAATAGCCATTTGGATAGCCCGGAGTCGGTGCAGGTGAACCTCCGTGGTCACAAGGGGATTAATTTTCTCCCGTTTGGATAGCTAAGTTACAGTCAAAAGAATGACATATAGAAGTTAATCTCAACATGAATATGGGATCCATACCAATGAATGGTCCAGAGTAAACATAACAATTTTGTCATCTGCACCTCCTGAAACGCCCCCGTTGAACGTCCCATCCAGACACAAGCTTAAGACTGGTTAATGACAATACCCTTCGATTAGTGTAATTGTATAATATAATGAGGCTGCAAGCTCCACAAGAAAGAACATTTGCTTCTCAAAAATGACAATCAAGGTTTCACAATAAAATTGGGCGTTGTAGTCACCACGAACCTGGCTCTGAATGGAACCGTACAGAAGTCAACGGGACCCCGGGATTCCTTAGATCCCACCAAGCCATTGTTCCGTCCTCATAACTGCATACATAATAAATAGGATCATGAGGATCATAATACATCATTGAAAGAAAAAGCAAATATCCAGGATAAGTGAAAACGAAAACAAACCCTGCTAGGACATGTATAAATCCCTGTGATTCAGAAGGCAAAAAGGCCTGAACTGCCATGCACATACCTATGAAACAACAATGACAATGCTCAAGAAGCATTATATGTAGGATATATCACAAACATCGATAATTATATCATAATGAAACATAACAGTTTCTCATAATAGGTAGTTGGCCATCTTAAAGTAAGTATCCGAAAATTACTCAAAAATCCAAGGATGTCTAGTAAACCAATATCAATATTATCAATACTTTGTAATGGACTGATGGAGAGGATGTAAGTAGGTTTAGATTGGAAATTTGCCAAAACAGGAAGTCTTGAATTAATATCAAAAGTAGCTCGTAGAGAGCTACAATTGCAGCTAACCATACTTGTGACCTATCGCCTATGTTGACCAAGAAAACTTTGGTATTGACTGTAGATACTAAGTTTTCAGAACATGATAGCCAAGAAGCAAAATTACATGTAGATATATGAAAATGGAAACATTGGACACCATGTGCTAAACATATTGTTAAGTTTCATCTTTGTTTATACTTTCTTTCTTAGTTTTCATGATTCATATTACCAGCAAATTCTTCTGTCAGAGGTTTAAATAGCTAGAAGCACCATTTAAACTTGAGGCAATTTCTTATCATATACAGCAAAGTTAAACAATTACTTCATTCTTGGTACCTTCAATACAATATTTAACCTATGTAAAATCACGACCACTCAAGGTAAGCTCAGGAAACCATCTCATTCCTAGTTCTAAATATTTTTAGAATGTAGGTACCTTTTCCTTTGGTGAAATTACTTGTAGATGCACCAGAAGAATGTGGAAACCGTGCAAACCTTTCTGCAGTATTGAGATCCCATACTTCAACCTTTTTTAATTAATATTTCAAGTGAATATTATGGAGCAAAGAATCATTAAAAAGAGAAATATTAACAATCATACGTCAGAGCTTTCCATCCCTGCCATGGCCACATATGGATGTCCTTCCACACAGTGGTCACCTGATAACAGAATATTATATTAGATGTTGTTCAATACAATCTTGACATGCAATGGCCACATTATCAAGAAGTACACTTCGGTACAATATCAATTGAATTTCAAGCAGTATTATATGCATAGCCAAATGACTTTAGATTACTATGATTATTAAGATGACAATAGATGTGCTAATCAACTACATAATACGGGATACACTTGTACCATTACGTGTAAAGGGATGAGGTATTCCATGTTCAGGTTACCCGGGTAGGGCAAGTCTTTGACTCAGATGTACGCGGCCAAACCAAGGTATCCCCATGACCGTTTCCGACCCTCTCTCTTGCCACCCCCAAATGTGTACCCAGTGAGGTTTGAAACCTAGACCTCTTGTGAGGAGGTGCCTTACCACTAGGCCATTTGGTAATGTGTAGCCGGTGAGGTTTGAAACCTAGACCTCTTGTGAGGAGGTGCCTTACCACAAGGACATTTAGTGGTGGTTATTCTAATCTATTCCAAATGTAAAACATGGAAATGAGAACCAACTTTAGAATGGTGGATAACAAAATATATTGTAAGCTAACGCCATACAAGTAAGAGGAGTCTAAAAGACGAGAAATCATAATAAAGTTTGTTTAAAAAATCGTCAGATTGAACGTGGATAATTGAAGGGTAAAGCATCCACAAAAATGGTTAAAAAGAGGAAAATGACCTTTAGATATGCTGGAATTTTCATCCTCTTCTTGGTCGTCACGAAACTTTTCTTGACCAGAAGCTTCTATGACTTCTTTCCTTTTTTCAGCTTTTTGTGTGTCAGCAGAAAGCCTCTTTACCAATGAAAGCTTGCAAAAGTGATACGTATTTGCATCAATTGAGACACAAGGTGTCCTGTCAGGTCAATACAACACAATGGTTTAAGATCATCAAGAAAATCTTCTATTCAATTGTATCATACTCTCCACCAGCAATTGATGAAAATCCTTATATTTAATGATTTATACATTTAAGAATTTGCCAGGAATGGAAACAGCAAGGACAACATATAAACAATATATGACGGTGGTCTCTACAGTTATGCTTGAGGCAAAGGCCTGTCTACAATATTAGGTGATGGTCTCTTGATATCTATATTAGTCTCGACCCATGGTAGATTTCAACTCCATAAGTTTCCATTCATAAGGGGACCAAAGTTGATCACATAAAGGCAACTGAAGCATATAGTATATCGGGGGGATTTCATCTATATCCTTCTTAAAATCATAACTAGGTCAATAGATTGTTTAAATATTTAAACCTCTTATCTAGAAATTAATAAAAAGTTACATTACATTTATAACCTTCTTTTCCTAAACATGTTTGTATTAATCTTTTTTTCTGGACACAAGGTTTTCTCTTTCAATGTTTTATTTAGCAATAATAGCTGTGTTACAGTGATTTGCAAGAACCGATTGCTTAGTTTGTGATGTTTCTAATTTTCTCTGAATTGAAAATGATTAATGGTGTTGAGATGAGTAACATCCAATTGATTAATATTAACTATGTCAATTGTGATAACTTAGAACTAGTGTGGAGGGGAAGAGAGTTTGGGTCTCGTTTGATGACCATAAAGTCGTTGTTATCGTTGCAATTCTGGAAACAAGGTTCTCTCTTTTTTAAAAGGATGTTGATTTTTTTATCAATTTTTGAAAGGATATTGTAGTAAATATAACTTTTAGAAGGATATTGATGTGATCATGATGTTTTCTAAGGATATATATATAATTCCTTGCATATCATACCTTTTGCAAATATTTAAACCCAGATGCCTCTTCTCTCTCACTCCCTATTAACTTTACTCAGATGGACCAATAAGCTCCTAAGTCCTAACATTGCATGCCTAGAAACTGACTGTGCAACACATATGACATTTTTTTTGCATACAGAAGAAAAATCGGCATGCAGAGATTAACTTATAATGGGCACATGACAACAATACTGACACGCCTCTTTTCAGTATTTATAGGTGAAATATATAGTGGGAAGTGACTATAGATCTATTTTAGACTAAAAAGAAAATTTATAGAATGAGAAACAGATAAAACAACGATTTTAGACTCGGCAGTGAATTATCCCTTGGAAAAATATCAAGACAAGAGAATAGCCAAAAAACTTCAAATGAGACAAGACAGAATATGCAACAATCGGTACTATGCAGAACCCAAGAGTTATAGATCAAGACCAACTTACTTCCATTTCTCAATTTATGCGACACAATTCACAATTCAGATGGCATTATCCCTAAGGGTTCGTTTGGTAGGATGGAACGAAATGTTAAATGAATGGAATAAACGATGTAATGGAATGGTTCATTACCGTTATTAATCATGTTTGTTTTGTATGATAAGGCGTAATGGAATCGATAATAAAAAGACTATAATGCCCTATTGAAGATAGAAATTATTTAATGTGGTTAATTAATGATGGGGTTTTATGTAATTTAATTCCATTACGAGATGGAATGAAAAAAAAGTAGGGGACCCCTAAGGAATGATTTTGGTGGAATGGGTCATTCCTTGGAATGAATCATTACTACCTATAAACGTAAACAAACAAGATTTTTCCATTCCATCGTAATAATCGTTTCCATTCCTACTTTGAATACAACATACCAAACGCTACATAAACGTTATTCAAGCTCATGAGTGATGGCGGTTTAAACTGGTGTGGCTGTACATATTCGAGGTAAAGATAAAACTATTTTATAATAAGGCAAGTACTTCCATATCACAATGATGTATAGTATATTTAGAGCAAAAGCCACTTCTGGTCGGCCCCACAAACCGGTGTCAAGACGAACATAAGCAGAGGTAAATCGATGTCCCAGAGCAAGAAAAAATGATGTCAAGGTCAAACGTGAGCCATCGCTTATGGACTGCACACCTCCTTACCAGTTACCATGAGGGAAAGCACCCAGGGACGTTGTATGATGTAATACATTCCTTATTCTTATCATCATATACTATAATTCTGTTGGCATTAGTGCCACTCTCCTACTAAGGAAAAATACCTTATGGTCGTTATTCTTCTCCAATACAAAGCAGACACAGAAGAATGTTATATCCGACACTATTAAAGTTAGCTTACTAGTTACTACACACAACTGCAGACTCGCATAGTCAGATACATGAAAAGTCTGAATAAAAATTTCTAGTGAATAGTTCAAATTAACAAGTCGCCACTTAGAAATATCCGAGAAATTCCGCTAGTTGTATACCATTTTCCAAACACTGAGCAACATTTTTAACCAACTTATGAAACTAAAGGAGCAATTATCATGTCACTGGAGTATCTTATCCTTTTCTGTACATCTTCTAAGCAAAATAACGAAAGAAAAATAAACATTTATGAGCCTCTAAGGTAGAGTATACAGCTTATACTCAGTTATCTCACAGAACCACATATAGTACCATCTAAATACAGTTAGATGACCATTAGACTTCCGTTCGTCAATTCAAAGGACTCGTGTGTAAATATTAGACAATCATTTGTCACAACTACCATAGTACTATGATCGTAATACATTAATAGTTTACCTCGACAACTCCCCATTTTCAATATCCCAACACCTAACTGTTCCATCCTTCCCCTGGCTGCAACAATTGGAATTGCCCATCAAAATTCCCTAATCACGTACATTCTTCAAAGTTAAAAATATGATATAGGGCAATACAAACCTGATAACTTTGTTGTTTCCAATTGAAGGGCTGGTAGAAACACTTATAATCCCATGTGCCGCACTATGTACCCTGCATTATGATCATTCAAACTACCATAACTTTACTTTCATAACAAGATAACAGCAGAGCCACATTCAAAGTATAAAACGTATTCCTAAGCTTGTCAAAATATCTTAAAAACATTTAATACAAAAAAAAAAAGTAATGAACTTGCAGTCATACCATGCGGATGAGATAGTCCGATGTTGCACACTGTCCCAAATCCGCAATTCGCCGTCTGAAGAGCTGCAGTAAGAGCCCCATTAAAAAACACATAATTCGAGATATGTTGAACATAGTTTTTGTGTTTTTTTAACGTAAGGGCGATTGGTTACCCTGAGAACAATAAGTTTTGAGTAGGATGGAAACAAACATCCATAACAGAAGCACGATGGCCTCTCAATACTGCCACCGGATCAGGCGGGGGTCTTTTGGTCATTCTCGTCACAAAATCTGTCATTCAGACATTAAATCAAACACCTTGTATACTTACACGTCAACTTTAAGCGGAAAACTACTTTAGTTCACAATTTACGTTTTCTCGCCTAGTATTGCAATCAGCGATTAGCCTAAACTACAAATTATGGTTTACTACAAACTAGTAACACACAAAATTAAGAGACTGACAGTTGAGTGCCTAATTAATGTTTGAAATTTGAAAGTATTTATTTTATACACTTTAGATGAAAAGAAAAGAAGAGAGTGATGATTTTTTACTTGTTTGACTCTGGTGGTAACAGCAACGTCGCCGGAGCACCGGGGGTATTTTGGCTTTTCAATGCTTAATAAGCACCTGGTAATTTCATATGTTAAGGGGGGTGTTTGTTTAACCGGGCAATTTCATATTTCCCCATCTTTTCACCATTAATTTCATATTTACCCAAACATGCATCAAAAGTGTGATACATCATACATTCAAATGTTTGTAATTTGGGTATATATGAAATTATTGGTGAAAAAAGCAAGAGATATGAAATTAATCCATGTTTAATAGAGTTGCAAGTCAGAGAAGAAAAAAAAAAGTTCTGTATTTTTCGTGGGTTGAAACAATGAAATCGGCAAAGTCATCTAGTATTCTGAACTTTTAAAAGTGCATACCTAAACGTGATAAAATAGAATTTCTACTACCTTATACTAATAAACTCAATAATTAATTGTTTTTTTCTTTCTAAAAATCATTTTAATAGAATATTTTATAATAAAACTTTTAGCTAAGCAAATATATATTTTTCTTAAAATCTAATTATTTTTTATCTCTTAAATTAATATAGTATTTTTAATTGATTATTTAAAATAAAAAGATTGTATATGTAGCATTGATTTTTAAAATATTTCTAGCGCGCTACTTTTAATATATCTTCATATTATATTATTAAATGTCTGTCTCAAATAATTTTTAGATCAACTTATGACTAACTATACAGGAGTTTTGTAATTTTCAATTTATATATAGTCAAATTGTTATTGTCTTAAAATTATTTGAAACGAACACTTAAGTATATAATACAAATATTTATGTAACAAGAGTAGTGCGGTAATTCACTTTCTATAAAGTATTGTTCTATACATAAATTTCCATATTACATAATGAAGTGTTCGTTTCAAATAATTTTGAAACAATAACAATTTGACTATTTAGTTTTTTAGGGTATCGCTATTGTAGAAAGAGAGTAAAGGTAAAAATAATAGGAATGAATCTCAATCATGTGATCTATTAAATGAATGGCTAGATCTAGTAAGGGAATATTTTAAAAAAACTTAAAAATTAAGGGTGCATAATATATCTTTTTTTAATCATAAGGGCATCAAAGTCTTTTGGTTGTGAGCATTTATTAGACATTGTGAGAATTCAAGTCTACATTCCAATTCTCTTAGAGCGAGAGGTATCCATGGTTGTTAGCCATGCGCCATCACAACAGCCCAGACGGACCTCGCGCCAACGACACCGTCGTTCACGCTGTCGATGCTGGCGCCGTCACCACCAGCCCGCGCGATGGAGGTTTTCTATTTTTTTCTTTTTTTGTGTTTTGGGGGTTTATTTCTCTTTTTGTTTGTGTGATGTGTTTGTGTTTGTGTTTGTGTTTATGTCTGTGCTTTGTCTGGTGTGTGTGTTTTTTTGTTTTGCAGGTTGGACTTGGAGGAAGAAGACGGCGCAGGTTTGTTTTGAGGAAAAGAACATTTCAAAACTCATCCCTATGGTTTCCCAATTGCTATTTAAACCCTCTTGGTATTTATATAATTGTGGATTTATATAATGAAATTTATATAATTGTGTATTTATATTATGAAATTTATACAAGTTTAAATGTGTATCTCCTATTTTATGTACATGAAAAAGAAAAAGAAAAATTGGCTATGGCTTGAGCCAACGAGGGAGCCACCTGAATGTGGTGCCATAGCAATTCTTGTGCCATAGCACTTTTGCTGACGTGACAGCACTTTTTGGTGTCATGGCTTGAGGGTACCTGGTGCTCTTAATGTCCTTGTAATGTTTTTTTATGCATCAATATTATTAACTTTATTAAAAAGGGGAACCGGGTCAACCCAAATGCATTTAATGTGTTGTTGGGTCGACCCGCCGGAATCTACTAATCCTGCCTGAAACTCGCCGGAAGTTGGGCAACTCCGCCGGAAGCCATACCCGGCCCGACCCATACATTTATTATTAACCATTGTTTTGCTACGTGTCCTCCTCTTCATATGTGTCCTTCCAAGAAAAACACACATAACAACTCACCCTCAAATCTTTCTCTCACAAAATCTGTCACTCTTCTAGATCCATTTTTTCATCTTCCCCATTTCATTTTATTTAGTTAATTGAAGGATGATTGAGTATCCATCTCTGTGGTTTATTCAAGTTTTTTCCTCTCCACTTATCATTCATCTTCATCACATACCATTGTTCATGTATGTTCGAAAAATGATATTGGTTGGTTATGTGCAGGTAAGTTAGGGTTTTGATGGTTGGAGAGGCGCCTTCTTGGTTAAACTTTTTTATTAGCATTTGTATCCGATATTAAAGGTATGTGTTATTTTAAATTAGTTTGAAATTGTTTCTTTTCAAGTGGTGGTTTAGGGTTTAGTTGAATTGGTGGTGAGTGGTGATGGTGAAGCGGTGGAGATGGTGGTTAAGCATTGTGGTTGCTCAGATGAACGTGTCTCATGGGGGTGAAGATTTAAAAGACATAGGGGGAACCAAATCAGTGTGTTTGATTTTGTAGTTTCTAGGTGTAAATTGTAGCTTTTTAAGTAGTCATGTGGCTTACGTAGTAGGCGTATGGCTTATTTGAGTTTAGGCTTATGCTTTATAAGCTCAGTTTTGTGGCTTATTTGAAACTTTGCGGCTTATATAAATTCATTATGTCATAATCAACTTACATAAGCCGACAAGTTTCAAAATCAACCACAAAAAATGGACTTATGAAACATACGCCCAAAACCAAATAAGCCGTAAGTTGGCTATATAAGCCGAAACAAACACCCCCTTAGTGTTTAGATAGTAGGCTTATGTAGTAGGCTTATAGCTTATTATCCATAAATACAAAAAAAAGGTACTAAATTTTTTATACCAAATTCAGTCTCATTTTTTAGGATTATTTAAATTAGGGGTTTGTCATAATTTTGGGGGTTTCGCAGATAGCAACGGAAGAGTAGGGAATAAAGGTGCGTTTTTCGTCTTAATTTTGTTTTTGTTTTTTACCGGGCATTTTTGGTGATATGTTGGTGATGTGTTGCATGTCGTTGTTGTGCCATCAGTGGTTTTTGTTGCGAAATTAATTTGTTAGTGCGAAAATGTTACTTTGTATGATTAAGGGATTTTGGACTAAATGTTAAAATATAAGGCGTTGTTTGTTTAAGCTTATTTTTTGGCTTATGAGATATAAAACTGCTTATTTGGATTGTTTGGTGATTTTTTTGTGGTTTCTGTGTTCAGGTCGGTGAAGCCGGGTGGTGTTCGAGTACGAGGTGCGCTTAAGAGAGTATGTCGGACCTCCATACGAGATTGAGGGTGAAATAGGTTTTAGTCTTTTTACTGTTTTAATGTTGCTTTTGTGTTTATGGGAAGCCTAGATGATGAGTGGCCCAAACCCGTTGTTTGTGTACATTCACCGTATCATTGATCTTCTTCTTTAGGTCAAATGCAAATATTAACCTTAGATTCAATGTAGAAAAAACTCTAATTTGCATCGTTGGTTTTAGAGTCCAATTAGCTTTCTGAAATGAGTCCGATTAGCTTTCTGATGCATTCGGTTATTCAATGTCACATGTGCTCATCGTTACTGTGTTCGTTGACGTGTTTCAGAGGTCATTGCTAAATGGAAGATTGGCGAGGACTATTAGTGCATCTTCTTCAAGTTCACGTCCAGGACGGATTTGTTTTAATCTTATTTTATTTGGAATAATGATGTTCAGGGACAACGTCGTATGAGCCTGCCACCTTTCCAAGTTTGGGGAAACGAAAGGCTCATACTGAGTTCAATTTTCATGGCTTACAAATGCATACTCAGTCTATTGGACGAAATTTGACGCCATGGTTTATGGGTGGCTGTACATGTAATGATGTTGCTGCTGGCGTTCAAGTGAGTCGGGTTTCCAGATTGCAGGAAATCCGATGTTTGTGATTCCAGGTCGCAATAATTGCACCGCTTTCACTTTCTATGTAAGCAGTATCGAACCAAAAGCTAAATTGATTTATTCCAAGATATAAGCAATGATATTAACCGTAGAAAAAAACTGATATGCATGCCATACGTCTAAGGCTCAAACTGACGAAATGATACAGTCGTATGGCTTAGGAGGCCATATTTCTTCATACTTGGAAGATATAAGTAGACGCGTTTAAACGAAACATATTGAAGGAGTAAGTAACAATTACTTTTATTAATATTAAGAAGTATGTAGATGCGCGTTCATGTCTAATTGTTGAATTGACATACGGAGTAGTATGTTAGTGGCCTACCAATACTTTGTTGATTTTGTTCTATGATGTAGCAAAAGAATGAAAATAAAACCATAGAAATTGATTTTCATACAACACTTGAAATATAATCCGTTTGATGATATTTCTATTTCTCGCATTGCGATACTATTATATGTTTTAAATTTATAAAGTTAGATAAGTTACAATTCTTCGCATTTCCTATATTCACCGTGAAGAAAATAGATAAGATTTGTATACCTTTTGTGTAAACGGGCTGCGTTGTGTTTTTGTTTGTGAAAATCGAATTGAGGCCTTATTGTGGTGTTAGTATGAGCATCATAAGCGCCCTTTTATTTTCCAGCAGTAATTTATGTATTCTAGGTAGTATTTACTGTACTCCTCGCATTGTTGCAGGTTAAGATCGTGACCACACAATGACTTCATCATATCAGGAACAGACAAGAATCCAATGGCCCATATGCCATTCCTATACAGGCAATAAATAGCTCGCAACATGACATACGTATGTATCTTTTGTGCTATCAATCTCCATGTTTACATTATCAGGTATTTTAAACATGTTTTATTGACTTTTGTGAATGCATCGGCGCAGGCATGATTTCTATGAATGCAAACAATCGACAGTGGCGACTTTCACTTCAACGTAAGTATGGTACCATCGTTTTACGTTTTTTGAGTATTTGACAAAAACTTAATTTTTGTATTCGTTGTACTCCTTGCATTGATGCAGGCCAAGATCGTGACCACACGATGACTATTTAAAACCCGCAACATCCAAGAAGTCGATGGCTCATTTTCCGTTCTTGAACACGCAATAAACATCTCACAATACTACATACGTGTATATCCTTTGTACTATCAATCTCCATTTATACATCAACAGGTATTTCAAACATCTCTGATTGACTTCTGTGAATGCATCATATGACTCTTACCATTGTCAGTAGAAGGGGAGGGTCAGCAATGTAGGTAAACATGTCAAAATGGTTTATGGTTAAAAGAAGAATTGATTTATGTGTTGCATTAGTTTCATTGTTATGGTTATGGTTTTTAAAGTTTTACAACATGGTTGTTTGCTCTTCAGTCACCTAGGGCAACCCAACTTCCTCCATGAATAATGTGATATGGCCTCCCCCCCCAAAAAAAAACACACACACACATCCTTGCTCTTTTGGATGTATCATGGTATGTTCGCCTTTCATAAGTTTGACATTATTTGAAAGTCCACCTAAACTATATTTTTTATGAGCACAAACTCCTAAATCCTTTAATTCAATAGTTTAGAATTATATTACACATTATTGTCTTTGTAATCATGAGTAAAACATTGATTATTTCAATAGATTATAAAGTTGTAAAAAAGTATCTGTGCTTTAGCCAGTTGTGATCCATACTAAAGTTGATGTCTTAATCAACCCACTCGTCATTCCACATCTACTATTAAGGCTTTAATAAAGTCACTTTCTTCTTCATGTGCAGGTGCCAAACACAATGAACGCCCCCATCTTTGTTTATCACCAGCTTGATAACTTCTATCAAAACCATCACCGGTAAGTGGTATCTTACTAAGCATCTGCAATAATTTTGTCAGCCTAATTTAGTTAAATAAAATTGGTGGTTTTAGGTCAAGGCCGACCCTTTTACGACAAGACATGCATTTATGATAGCTAAAACATAAACCGGATGGGAAGAGTATATTTTAACAAAATAGTATTTGATTGTTTGGATGCCGGTTTAGAAGTTTGAAACGTTCAAACAAAACTTTGAGCTGCTTTCAACCCACATTTGAGCTTCCAGGTTCTTACATTTGACCAGTTGGCGTTAAAAATAACCCAAGTTAACCCATTTTCACATGAGCCGGCGTTCACATGTTTTTCCGTTGTCTTTCATTCATTACTCTTTTTAAGCTTATGTTTACATATTAATTGGTCAATTCATCAAATATTTCATAAGTAATGGGTCAAATTGGTTGTAACAGAGTTTTTTAAATGCAATGAAGAAGCAATATCAAGATGCAAGTTTTTGATGCCATGTGGCTTTCCTAGCAAGTTTTTGATGCCAGTTGAGTACTATTTCTGAAAGATACTGCAGTCGGAAGCCATAGGCTGTCGAAAAAATACTTTTTAATGAGTGAAAAATAATTTAAGATTAATGATATCCATTTACCATGTCAACTAGCTTAATTCACAAACATATAAAATGTTGCAGCATATATATTTTAACAGACTATTTTCTCAAAGCAAAACTTTTATATTGAGAAATAAAGAAAAGCTCATAAAGGGACATGTTGTGTTGCCTTTTAAACTTAATGAAAGAAGTTTCTTAAAGTTTCTTGCCTCAGTTGCTAAAAATGTTGCAGCATATATATTTTAACACACAATATTTTATCAAAGCAAAAGTATACACATTTGTTTTTATATATATTCTTTTAGCAAGTAGTTTATATTGAGAAATAAAGGTAAACTGATAAAGGGACATGTTGGATTGCCTTTTAAACTTAATCAAAGAGGTTCGTTACAGTTTCTTGCCTCAGTTACAGTTGCACAAAGCAACAAACACTGAAAACAGATCAACACAACTAACAAACGAATATATATCACATGTATTGTTTCAGAGCAGTCATCGATGACGGCACCGGCATAACAACCATTACCTGCTTCAGTCCCGAGGCACACACATTCGCCCCAAATTGCAACGAAGTCGTAAGTGGTGCCGACAACAAGAACACCCATCACATACCCACTGCATTGAAACAACTCGAAAACACAGCATGCATTTTCCAATACCACTTTGGCAAGGGAGCCAGACCTGAGGATCTGGACTTCACCTTAGATGCTGCCTTCAAACCATCTCCACAACCGCTAGGAAGAAAGGACATATGTTTTTTTAGAAAAGGTAAATGGTGTGAATTTACATCCAATCTTGGTACAACATTATCAACCAATACTATCGTTTGATTTGTTACTGTCCAAAATATTAAGTTAATTATTAGTGGTAGATTGATATTGCCATGTTAGGCATGGGTGATAAGAGGGCAAACAAAATACTATGTTACATCGAATTGGTATTGAACTTGCATGAATACTTGGCAAATACAAATACGTATATTGAAGTTAGCTATTTTAGTAGCATGATTATGTTTGTCATTAACCACAGATATATGAATAGCTTATTGGTGATGTAGGTGATAGTCAATTTAAGATTTTGGTTGTAGCTTTTACAAATCTCAGTAAAAAAAACTCCTCAATGTTTCTGATGATACTTATTTGTTTGAGCAGGTGACACACTAAAAACCGAGTTGCGGCTTCATTCATTCATTCATGGTGGGTGCTATTCTAAGCCATAGGAGAATGTTGCAGCAGAGAGTAATGAGTTCGTGCTACTTACTCCGCTGTTATGTTGTGTTTGGAAGTCCGGTACTTTCAACTATTTGTTTTGATTGCGGGTGTTGTTAGAAAATCCAGGCTAAGAGAAATGAACTGTGTGATCTTTTTGTTTCATCAAGGCATCATGTAGTCTGACAATTGGTATCTTTGTCCGTTTAAAGTCTTATCTCTGTAAACATTGTTATAGACGTAAAATCCTGCGCTACGCAGCATAGCGCGGGTTACAAACCTTGTTTGTAATAATTACATTACAAATTATCTCACACGTCTTCAATTTGTGTTCTTTAATGGCGACCAGTGATCTCATATCTTTACATTACAAATTATCTCACACGTCATAATTAGAATTTTGAAACCGCAACTATCCGGTTGAGAAGCATCTCATACAATAGAGATATTATTGGGACACGAGTCTTTCGGTAAGTGTTTTCTTTTTACAATCTAAAGATATATCAAATTCGGTACCACAAAACACCTTTTGTGCACTCTTGAAATTTATGGTAATTATATTGAAAAAGTGTTATGCATTATATATTATTCGATCATAATTGTTTATCATTTTAGTATTTGGTACAGAACTAGAGTGTCCTAGCGACAAAGACAATATTTCCTACGAGTTACATGACATGGTTCAAAGACAATTGTTATTTAGATTACTAAAGACTAACCATAACACATTTTATACTCGTGATGCTAATATTTTGTCTCACATTTTAGATGATCATGTTGTAATAAATGTGTTCAATGGCATAGTTGCGTAAAAAATGATGAGTATTTAGATTTAAATCACATGCAATTCATTAGCTTCACTATTCTTGTAACTCAACCTATCAAGTTCTTTTAATATGTTTAGGAAAAGCTAAAAAAGATACAAAACAAGAAATCAAGTAACCATTGGAAGGACACCAAACAAGTGAAATATATCTTCAAACATTATACTTTTATGTATTTATGTTTTCTTACCGGTCTTTCTTTTTGCCAAGAATGATTGAACCATTTCTATTTTCTTGGTGTTAATCTTATTGGATGTTTGATGTTTTTTTATTTGAGGTACTTTAATGTTTTCTTAGTGTTACCTTACGGGTTTGAGTTATATTTTAACTAACTTGTGATTAACCATGAATGAAATGCACATAAATTTGTTCAGGTTGTATACCAATCTAGAACTAATCATTGTTGATTTTTATTAACCCATTTTATTATGTATAGATTTATACTAATACGAGGCCTAATTTTATAAAACACATGTGATGAGTTGCCAATCATCAAACCTATAGTTTTTTCTAAATTCAGATGTAAAATTCCAAAAATATTAATAAAACATTTGATTTCATGAAGTATGTTTTTTAAATGATAACTTATTTCTAACAAACTAGAATAAATTACAACAAAACCAGAAATTATGTCATTTTTTTAATTGAACAAGTTGTTTATAACATCTGTTTGCAAGCATCAACTCAAACACATAATTACTTAGTACTAACTTAAAACTTTTTTTTATTAGATTCATATATATCATATATGAATAACACGTAACTAAAACATCATGTTATTCTTTCATGACTCCTCTTATATTGACCGTCGCAAAATGTGTGCATTTTGCTATAATTATAATATACTGAATCTTAACTACGAATTTAATCAGCTATTAAGAAAACCGCCCATCGGACAGGTAGAGACCTAGCTAATCATTATAGTTTATTGAAGTGTTGATCTCAAGGTCTTATATGTTTTATTTAATTTTTTATTATTTTTATTATTATTATCTTATAAACCATTTTAGCTAATATTGATATTGTTAGTACAAAAAATGTTATGAGTTAAAAGAATGGATCTAAAAGGTTATTGGGCTAGGCCAATGGACGTGGTCTTGTACTAAATCAAGTGATGATGATGATTTCCTGCACAAATAAAGATAAATTGTTAGTCTTATCGTGGGGACTGACCCCACGATTAGACTCCGGCATAAGAGTAAGTATTCATGATTTGTCAGAGAATGTAAGAGTATGTATGTGTATAGAATGTGGTCAAAAAATCATACCATGTGGGGTGTCAGAGTACTCCTTTTTATAGGTGAGCCAAATATTAGGTTTCCTAATATTTCGCTCATTTCTGTTAGTGGGCCAAAGTGGGACCCTTATCGGATAAAGGTCCGCGGTAATCATGTTTTGCGAACGTGTGTCCCCTTCCGCGGAAGTTTCTTAGTCCGCGAAAGGTTTATTACGTCCGTCTTATTTCTTCCAGGCCGTGCCAGCATGGGATAGGGCTTAATCTTGGCCCATCATTTTTAGGTTTCTTTTAGTTGGGCCTGGACCCTATTAAATTAATATGGTTTAGGCCTAGAGGCTTGGTAAACCTATTATACGTCATCAAGTCCCCCCAGTCTAGTATTGTCTATTGCGTGTGACTTTGTTGCGTGCGGTAGGTATTGCTATACTTAGGTTCTGGCATTCCTTAACTTCCGCAACTCCTCACGCTTCCGCCACATTTGTGTTTCTTTGTTAGGTGGTATATGGGCTATGTGACCTTGTCTTGGACTTTTGTATTCTGAATGATTTGACTGTTTCGTCAACTTGCTCAACTGTCATCATGATGTTTTTTTTCAATCCTGACCATCTCTTCGAAGGTCATAGCCACGTGTAAACATTTGGACAAGTCTTGCATTTACTATACCGATAGTATAAACACTCAATTGATTTTTACTGTTTCCCTTTTCATCTTCTCCAACTACAGTCGCCATTGTTGAAAATTCTTTAAGCTTTTTAATCGTATCCCCTTTTAACTTCCTTCGAAGAACCCTAGGCTTCCAGGTTAGGCCCTTGTTCTTGTTTTCTTTTACCATGGGCAACATTACGGATAAAAAGTCTGTTCTTAGTCAGAAAAATCTTGATATTTTTTGTAAAAATTTCCATATTCCTGATAAAGTTTGCCCGCTATTGCCTAGCCGTAACCAAACAATACACGAAATGCCTACTGGCAAAATAGGGGTATACACTAGGTTCTTTGAATTTGCCAACTTTAGGCTGCCTCTATCCACTTTCCTTGTTGATGTGTTAGGTATTATCGTATCCATATATCCTAGCTGTCCGTTATTGCGGCTGATAAGGTGTCTCATTTTGAGATCCTATGCCGTGTTCATGACTGTGAACCGACAGTGGGGTTGTTTTGCTGTTTTTACGTGAATTCCAAGAATAAAGGTTGGATGTATTTTAGTAAGCGTCCGGGTCATGACGCTATCTGTTATACAAAACTTCTAGATTCTTTAAAAGGTTGGAATGATCACTTCTTTTGGGTTGACGCCTTTGCTTGTCCTGCTTCTTTTTCATGGCACACGGGCAAAAGTGTATCAAAGGACCCGTTTCCCCAGTCTATTGAGTTTAACACAGAGCATTATGCTTCTCTTGTTGCGTATCCGACTCCGTTTCATAAATATCCAGAACCATTTCTTTGTTTGGTGTGAATAAGCCGCTATTATACGCTGGATGAGAACACTTATCTCGAGTTTCTATATAAGAATGGAGAGGGTGGGTGTTGTATTGTTTTGTCTTGTTTATTTTCTACCTTCTTATCATACCTTTTAACCGTTTAATATTCTTTTTGCAGAGAAGGATTTGCTGACTTTTATACGCACTGCCAACCCTACGAAGGTAAGGATTGGTGAGCGACAGCGTGGCGATGATGAACCTAAGCTTTTAGATACCACTGTAGGGCGTGTTGTTCCGTTTTTACCAGTTACACCAGCTCATGGTGAGAGTGAGCTAGAGGATAGCGTGGATAGGCTTTTTGATGAAGAAGGTAATGATGATTAGGCGGAACAAAGTGATTCCGCAAGTGGTGGTCAAGGTGTTGGTATCCAGCCTGTTAGCAGGGCTGTGGAGACTTATATTGGGGGTGTGGTTCCGAGGCGTCAAGAGAAGCGAAAATCCATGATTATTGATTCTGATGAGCCCTCCCATCTTGCTAAAAAATTAAGGAAAGATCACAGAATTCCGGTTGGGATTTTTGTAGCTGGGAAATCGATGCCGGCCATCCAGCGGTTACTTGCTAGAGCTGTGCAGAATGACGCGGTCAGGGGTGAGCCCGATCCTTCTTTGCCCTTTGTAACGTCTTTTGTGTCCACCATGCCGGAGCGTGAAGATGAGAGGCATACTGATGCTTTAGTTGGGGCTAATCTTCAAACTATTACTGCTCCTCAAAGGATTGTCATTTCCTCAGACTCTTCTTATCATTCCGGTACTCATATTGCGGAGACTGAGGTTGACTCTCTTATTAGGTCTTCTGCTCCTGCCATGACAACTGTTACTACTGTAACTGTAACGGCTGGTGCCGCCACGGTTGTTAAAGAAGCAGTTGTGAAGCCTTCCTTGTTTGCTACTGGTTCTTCTTCTGTTGGTGGAACAGAATCTATCCTAGTTGGTTTTTCTGACCTTACTGGTAATGATTTTTTGGTTGGTGACATTCGAACCGTCATTGATCCTGACTCTGATCTCCAAAAAGTGTATGTTTCGCGGTGGAATGTAACCAATGGGTCAAGTCTTGACAACAACCGAGATTGCCATGAGATGGTAGATGAGTTTGCGACCCAAGTTCTTTGCATCTGTCTGTGGAATGGAGCATGACCAACTTTTTGCCGAGTTTAATGTGGGGGCTGCTTGTCAGATGACTTTGAGTGCTGAGGTAAGAATGTATGCCGGGTAGATCATCAAAGAAATAAGAAGGTTGAAATCTATTGTTGATGATCAAGCGGAAGTGTTGAAAGTAAAGGAAGAAGAAGTGAAAGACTTGAAGGCACAATTATTGTTAAAAGAAGTGGAGGCCGCGAAGGCCATTCGCCTCCGTGTCGAGGTTTCCAAATTTGAAACTGCTGAGAAATCTCTCCAGGATGAGATAAGGTCTGTGAAGGAGCGTAATGCTGCCCTTGAGAAGGAGAAAGGTGAGTTGGGTGTGAGAGTGGTAGATCTTTCAACTTCGGTGAATGTGAGGGAGCAAGAGGCTGCTGCTTTGGATGCTGTGGTTACCACTGTTAAATTACAAAATGACAGGCTTATTGATCA
>BQNB010044424.1:516-44896 GCA_026074375.1 Tanacetum coccineum
TCAGCATAGCAATATTCCACCTCAAGTCTATCTTTTCTAGATCACCGGGATGGATTTGTTGTAGATCTTCATTATCAAGTTGTGGAATACTTGGTTGGCTAGCAAAGAAGGAATAAATCAAAGCATTACTCAAATTTTCAACAGTTGTTGAGCTATCAGCAGCACCCTGAGTGATAGCAGTATTAACACCCTGAGCAATATTAACTGCTCTAGTTGCACTGTTAATGCTGCTAGAGGACAGAAAGGCCACATTGTGTGAGTTTGTGGTTGAGCTTGATGTCCCCTTAACCTCTGATTCACAAGCCTTCAGGTTGTTAAAGAGATCATCCAAACTCAATGTCTCAATATCTGGTTTGTTCCTTCACACAATAGTATGCATAGTCCATTCTTGAGACAAACTTCTCAAGAACTTTTGATTGATGTCTTCTTGAGAGATAACTTCACTATGCATCTCCAGTTGACTAATTAGCTTTTGAAGCCTTTCATAGGTTTGCTCAATCACTTCTATGATGGATGCAACAAAGTTTTCATACTGCTGCTTTAGAAGATTTTTCTAAATTTTCTTTGTAGCAGAATTACCTCCAAATCTGTTCTTAATAGCCTGCATCAGTATCTTAGAATCCTTGTATGAGTTGAACTTTAATTGATGCTCATTAGGTAAGGCCATCAACAAAGTGCTTCTTGCCTTAAACTCTGCCCTTCTTTGTGCCTTGTCTTCAACACTTGTAGGAGGGATAACAGTCTCCTTACCATCAACAATTTTTGTTACTATGTGTACATTACCATTCTCTACTATCTCCCATAGTGTGTAATCAATGCACTGTAGGTATTGCTCCATCCTCATCTTCCAGAGATCATACTCACCAGGTTAGAGTATGGGTAGCTTGATGGTTTGAGTAGATTGAGAATCCATTGCTTCTTGATGAAGTATATCTTGTGTGTAGTAAAGTTTTGTCTTATTACAAAAGCTTCTCAACAAGCTCTGATACATTTAATTCCTAAGATAGAATGAATCTTTACTTAGCTTCTATAAGGCTAAGTTGTATTGAATAAACCCAAAACAACTATAATAGAAACTTTGATTGTGAATATCAAAGACTATGTGGAATCTAGTCAATGATACTAAGAAAAAACAGTAATGAACAAGATCAATAACAAACAGTTTACTAAACTTTCAGCCTCAATATAATACGACACCTCTTAATAGGTTAGGGTTACAAAAACCTTGAAGCTATGAAAAAGATTTGATATGAAAACTAATAATAAACTTTATGACCTAGGACCTCCTTTTATACACCAAGGAGTCTTACACAGCTTACAATACTTTCCTAAGTAATCATGATCTTTTCTATAAACAAACGTGATCTCTTAAACAAATAAGTTATACATATCTTCTTTACAAATAACTAATACTTATCTTCTTAAGTATTCTTGTTCTTCAATCAATCTTTATCTCTTCTCTGATAAGTCTTTGATCTCATCTCTGTCAGCATAAACTCTTCCAGCAGTTGTAACTCTGTCAGCAGTTGTAACTTTGTACAGCAGTAATAAACTCTTTAAACTAGCATTATTCCTTATACAACACAGCATAACTGTGTACAAGCAGTAGTAACTACTTAGAATATTTTCTTCAATATTCATCAGCAATACTAACTTTACTCTAGCAGTACTAAGTTACACTAACAGTAGTAACTACAACTGGCAGTCTTAAACACTTAGAATAATCTTCATTGAAGTTCTCTAGTAGCACTATCTTGAATAAGTAGCATTAATACCAATAAGAGCAGCAGCAACTTCAAACAGTATCAGGAAGACTTTTAATCCCAACATTTATCATTGTATGCTTGTTTATGTTTATCAGTTTATACTTATTTACGTGCTTTTTTATGCAACCTATCATTCAAGTAGATCTAGTGATACAGACCAAGTAATCTAGATGTCGGGATAGCTCTCCATATAGTAATTTATAAATCTAGACCAATAGGATCACGAATAACGACCTATCTTTGCATTTAGATTGTGAGCTTAGTTAGATCGGGAGGTGACCCTTGGGATCAATGAGTACGTTCTTAATTAATTGATAAAGCCTTGCGTTTAGAGACTACTAGTTGTAATGAATTGCCTTTAAAGCAGTAGTGGTAAAGGTCTCTATGAGCTAGGGTTTAACAAGATCACCATTGCTTTAATCCCTAAGATAGATTATAATCAGCAAATAAGGATGCTTTATGCGGATACGTTTAATTGTGACAGAATTCTTCGTATCTAGGTTTTAGGAAGAAGTACCGCCTAAGTCTTAAGAATGATATGCCACCTTGAGATAAGTAATCATTGCACTAAATAAACAAACCAACGTTCTAATTGGATTAATAATGGTTAATACAGTTTTCTTATATTTGGCTAGACCGCTTTTTTATCTTCTGTTAATTTACTTGCGTATGTTTTAGTGTCTTAAGTTGGTTTTAGTCACCACAAAACCCGTGCCAGTCTCTCAGGCTGAAAACCCCCTTATCCATTAGATTTAGGATTAGCATAGGTTTAACATAGAATAGAATTAACTTAGTTTAGATAACCAAAATATTAATAAACTGAAAGATTGTTTCTCGCTCTTAGTGATCGACACCCTACTTACCACGAAACTTCCATCTGACCGGGTACACTGCCCGTTAAAGTGTTGTTTTTGGTAAAGTTGAAAAAATATAAATTTAAAACTTGAAACATTAATTACAACCACACAACGACACATCAAGTTTTTAGCGCCGCTTCTCAGCCCTGGGGAGTGAAAATAATCTTGCATTTATTTGATATTTTGGTTTTTAACATTAGAATAATCTAACCCCTAGGATTAGTGTAATTTAGATTAGTGTATAATTATGTATATTTGCTTGTATATTTGTTTGTTTAATTGTTTATTAGATTAGTTGTTTGTGTGTTTAATTGTTTTCAATACACTATTCTGGCCGATAACCTGATACGGCGTATCCACTTCCATTGGATATGGCGTATCCAACCTTCTTGTCCAATATAGCGTATTCATTCAAAAGATTAATACGGCGTATTCAAATCCATTGAATATGGCGTATTGATTGTTTGATACAGTAACAGAACTAGTTTTTCGCATTCGATTTCCATATATCTGTATTTTCTTTTTCCCGAGCATATCCTACTAATTGTTTATCCCTTGTTTCAGGTAGTTGATAAGTGCTTAATTACACATATCTTTTACCTCTAAAAACGAGCTTAAATGACCAAAAACAGACAAAAACTGCCAAATATATGTTTGTTTTGCATTTGTATTGTGCAGGAAGTGGATATCAACAAAAAGACAGAAAACCAAGCCAAAATGACAAAACTGAGCATGGAATGGAAAAGACTGTGCAAAATCAAGGCCAAAGTCCAAAAAAGCCAAAGTCAGAGTCAATACTGAAGAATCAGCAGTCAAACCGGAGCCGGAACTGAAGAATACTATTGGATGCAATCTTAACCCATCTGATGGGCCGGGAAAGCCCAATAGTATAACTATGAAGACTATGAAGACCAAATGGGCCCTCAATCAATTACAACAGCCCATTTGTGTGCAATTGACAAAGACTGTGAAGACTTTGAAGGCCCAATCCTAGCCCAGTTACAGCCAATCTCAGCCATTGTACACACAAAACCCACTCCATAACCTATTGGGCTTGAAAAAGCCCAATAACCAAACCTGTACCTTATTGGGCCTTAAAAAGCCCACTAACATAAGCCTAAACCTTATTGGGCCCAGACACACTCAATTGGGCCCAATACAAGCCCAAAAGCCCAACACAAAACCCAAGCCCAACAAAAGCCCATTAATCCTTTTTACAAAACTTTAGGGACTAAAGTTGTCATTTTTAAAAGTTTTTTATAAAAGAAAAATGGTAAAATAAAGGGAAGGACTAAAACTGCCAAATGGCATTTCTTTTATTAGTTTAAAGGCAGGGACCATTATTGCAATAGTCCAAAACCTTTCTTAACCCTTTTAGTTATAAAACGCAGGGACTAAAGCTGTCACTTTCTAAACATGTTTATAACTGAAAAAAGCTTAAAAAAGGAAATGAAAAGAGAGCCAAAGAACAAGGGCCACTCTTGCATCTTTTTCATTTTTTTTTTTTTTTTTGTTTTTTTTTTTGTATTTTTTTTTTTTTTTTTTATTATTTTTTTTTTCTTTTTTTTTTTTTTTTATTTTTTTTTTTTTTTTTCTTTTTTTTTATTTTTTTTTTTTTTTTTTTTTTTTTTTTTTTTTTATTTTTTTTTTCATTTCATTCCCTTTTAAAACCTGTAACCATAACTGTCCTTCCCCCCTTGGCGCCAAAACCTCAAACCGCCCTCTCCCACTGTTTTCACTCCCAAACCACCTCCCAAGTACCACCACCAGCTCACCCTCACCATTTCCCACCTTACCCTGCCCCTATAACCCTTCCCACTTGGGAATCACTCAACCCCGCACCCCCTTTCAATGGCTGAGATCATGAGAAGTGAAACCAAGGGCTAGGATTGCTTGTGAGGCTTCCTACTCTCACAACAAACTCATCCCAAGTGCAAAGAAAGGCTGAGAGCTGCTATAAAAGGGAGAAGACCAAGCCGAAGAACAACACACCATTTTTTATGTTTTTAGCTTAATTTTAAATCCCAAGTCTTTTCTTTTAAGCATTTTAAGTGTAACAGTTTTATTTTTTTAAGCTTTATGTTGTATACTTTTCAGTTTTAAATAAAAGTTTAAGAGTGATTGTGAAAATTTACCATTGTCCGAAATTTGAAATATGATTTAAGCTGTTTAATTCTGTTTAAATTGTTTAAACATATGTTAAAAGTTATTAAAATTCATTTGTAATCACTTATATCTGCCTACTTTTACCAAAAATCAGTTTACAACTCTTTTTTAATAAATAAGGGGGTGTTTGGTTTAGTCTGAAAATGGGTCAAATGGGTGTTGTTGTGGGTCAAGCTCACTCAGCCAACTTTGGCTGAGTGTGTGGGGTTTATTAAGCCTTCTTGATCACCACTTTTAGTTTGAAAATAAGTTTTTAAGTCCCCTTTACATTTCTGCAAACTTTTCATAAGCAAAATAGAGCATAAGTGCTCGCAGCTGTTAGACAGCTTAAGCACACCCTTGGTGTGCTTATTTGAGTGTTACTAGCCCCTTTCAAAAGTCCCCTTGTTCTGTCTTTTAACTTGACCAAGTATAAGTCAAAGTTTGGCTTTGCAAATTTTTTAAGAACCCTCAATTTTAAGTCCTAATATCAGCAACTTTTTCTTAACCTTAATGGCTTATCATTGAAAATAACTCATTTGGCCTCCCCTTTAATTCTGTTTGGGTTGGTTTGACAAAAAAGCTTTTATAATCTTATTTTCATAAAAGCCCCAAAAAGCCCCCTTGTTCACTGTGTTTTGCCTTCCCCTGGTGCTAGAACTCCAATATTCAGCCCCCTTTTCTACTTATTGCATACTGAAGGAGCGCTCTAGATTTTTTAGCCTTTATTTATAGATTAAGTAGTTGCTCTTTAATTCCCCCAAGCTTTCTTAGCTAACTCACCCTTTACTTAGCTGATTAGAGGCTTAAAGTTGCCTTTATCTGTTTTCTTTTAAAACTACATCATAGCTTATTTTCCTTCCAGCTTATTTTAGGGCATAATCTAGATACTTTAAGCTTATTTAAGAAATCCCCTAGCCTATTAATTCTGTTCCCTATTAAGTTGTAGCTTATCATTAGCTTAAATCCTAAAAAGCCATGAAAATTAAGCCATAATCTTATTTAGCTTTGCAGTCCAAAAAGCATACTTTTCTATGCTATTATGAGTAAAAAGCATAAGGATGGGGTGGGGGGGCCTTTTTTACAAAGTTACAATCCCCCTGAGCCCCTTAACAAGTTTCATTTAAAGCTTTTTGATAATAATCACTTAGGACCTAACATTGAAAATCGGGGTCCACCTCAGGGAACCCAATTGTGTAATTTTGTCTTTTATAGTTTTAACAGGAGTTAATACCCCTTTGTTTGTTTGTTGTATCCCAGTTAGTCCTTGTCCCCTTTTTTTTTTTTTTTTATTTTCCACTTTATCCCTATAGTTAAACTTTAGTTAGTTTTTTATTTAATTTAATTAATTTAAATTAGTTTAATTTATTAGTTTAATTACTTTTAATTATTCAGTAAAATTTGGCATTTTTATATTTTTTAGAATTGTTAACTTTTTCTCTTTTATTTAATTTTATTTTTTCCATAATTTTTATAAACTTTTTATTTTTTGTCTTTTTTTCTATTTCCTTAGTTTTAATTAATTAAATCTTATAATTCTAAAAAATCCAAAAATTAATAAAAAAATATTTTTCTTTTTTACTAAAATTTCTTTTTCATTTAGTGTCTAGGAAAAAAATAACATATTATATAGGTTTAATTTTTTCTTAAATTCAGTCTTAGAACCGGTTTTATCCGTGCGTTTTACCTTTCTTTTCGTTTTAACATTCAAACGACCTCCGTTTTTTATTCTATTTTCTTTATTTTTCAAATTAAGTTAATTAGATTTAATTTTGATTTTTAATTTAATTTAGCATTATCTTCATAATTTTTAATATTTAAGGTTTCCCGATACCTATTTCAGTTCCCCGTATTTTAGTGTAATTAAATTTTAGGATTTCTCTATAACGTAATTTTGTATTTCCCGTAGTTTTTAAGATCCCTATTTCTATACATGTATCCCGTAGATTTATATTTAGGTTTTACTTAATTAATTTTAGTATATCAGTGTTTCCATCATATATTCTCCATTCATGCAATTTCTCACAAACCAGATTACTTTCCAAATTGCAGCCTCATTGGGACCAATACGACCCGGGAATATCTCTTCCGGAATCTTTTTATAATTGAATTCTATCTTGGTATTTAAAAAAAAGAATAAAAATAAAGAAATTTAAATATTTTTATAAAAATTAAATCCTTTTGTGGAATTTGACCATTTGCCTTGGTCAAGGGCAATTCGGTCAATGATCTTATTAGGTTGCTATATATATGTGTACTATCTGACGAAATCAATTTTTTGCGCCGCTGCCTGTGGATGGCATATGCACACTTTTTATCCGACTTTGATCGGAACTTGCATATTGTAATATATCATATTAAAAAACACAAAAATATTTTTCTTTTCTTTTTATTAGTACATATCATATAAAATAAAATAAAAAAATAAATAAATAAATAAAAATAAAAATAAAAAAATTCACAAATTGGTAAAAATACCAAAATATAATATTCTCCACTGAGGTATTATCACAATAAGTTCCGGTGAACTGCTGAGTTCCCAATCGAACTAAAGATTTAAAACTTGCCTTCTGTGTCACTTACGATATACGGCTCACCTCATTCTGATTAACAAGAAAAAACAGAAAAAATAAAAAAATTATAAAAAGAAAAACGTATAAAGTGGGTTTTAAGGAGGTGTTCCTAGGACTACGACCCGAAAGAGAAATATTCTTCGCGCTATTTCTACGACCTTATACCGCTCACCTGAACTTTTTCATTCTGAGAGCTACCGTGAAGTAATATCTGAATATTGGCTTAAGTTTGTCTATCCTCTCTTGCCGTTTAAAATAGATTTTGTGAATAAATTTTAAAATCCAAAAATCCAAAAAAATTAGTTAACAAACTTCTTTTTATCTTTTTTTCTCATTTTGTGCATATGCCACAACACCTCGAACTCAGTCTCGTGACTAACCGACCTCCTCCACCAAAAGACCAGCCAATGTTATCGAACCCTTCGTATAGAATACCCATTTCAGGAAGATCCAACCGTAAGAGCCAATGCAGAACACTCGAACGAAGCTCAATTGCTCAACAACCCCACCGTGGGACGAGGACGCAAATCCTTATTCCTGAAATTGATGGCAAAAATTTCGTGCTAAATCATGGGTTAATCAATCTTGTCCAGACAAACATGTTCTTCGTTACATCACAAGAAGACGCCGCATGCTCATATCCGTTACCTTCCAACAGAGATCACCTCCACAATGAGGTCCCCAATGTTCCAATTGCTTAACGATTAAGCTTAATGCATTTTCCATACTCTATCGAGGGAGCAGCCCGAATATTGCTAGAAAAAAACCCACTCGATCCATTCAAACTGGACATCTTGATCCAAATTCACAATCAGTTCTTCACTCCTTCTAAAGACGACGAATCTTTCGCAATGATATCACCAATTCAGCAAAGGATCGAGTGAATCGTTTTTAATGAGGCTAGGGATCGTTTCAATGATCTACATAGGGCCATTTCCCCACCATGGATTTCGTCAGAATTGCATCAACTTGATACATTCCTAAAATGCCTTGAACATTAATGATCCAAGATTCATTTGAACTCCGCAAGCAGGTGGAAACTATCTGGACAAGAATGCCTCCGAATTATGTTTAAAAATCAATCGAGAGCAAGTCCAAAGTTCGTCCAACACGAGCTAAGGCAGTTGTAGCCAAGGTAGTAAACAAACTCCTTCCACCCAAACAGTTTCAACCAGAAGTTGCTAAGAACTTTAAGGATATTGTCCGAGCAATTGCACTTAGACAAGAAGAACCAAGCGTCTGCTTTAGTCCAGCTCCGCTTCTGCAACACCGTCAAAGCATTTGAGCTAAAGTTGTGTTACTTGCGGTGGTGCCCATTCTCATCAGACTGTCCAATGCCACTCACGTCAAACGTTTACGGGACAACAATGTCTGAATATTTTCAACAACCGCTGCAGCTAAATACAACCAAGTACAGCTCAATTTCCGACCTCAAATTGTTGCAAATCATATAAGACTCCATATTTCCACCCTTTCATAACTCTCAATCTAAAATGCTAACAATTTTCAATCGTGGAAATAACGTTAACCAAACCGGGAGAGCAATTTCAACCCAAAACAAGGTGGAAGATTTAACCAGTCCAGTTCAGTCAGAATCACTTCATAGACCCCAGGGTTAATCAGTCTCCAGCTTTATCAAGCCCCCGTACCCAGACACACAAGTGTCACCAGAGAACGATTTTGACAACTACGTACAAGGCTAATGAACTATCATAGAATACATGCAAAAATAACCACTCCAAAACCAGGGATCAAAAGCATGCAAAACGAAACAAACAAATTGAAACAATCAAATGGCAAATCTGACTATATGATTGGCTAAGTTTGTAACTCAGCCAATACCGCTTTCTCTACTTCAGGTCAGGGACACTCCCTGGAAACACAGTTACTAACCCTAGAGAAGAACTAAGTGTATCACTACCCGAAGCCGTTGTTGCATATCAATTGACGCTCCAATTTTTTTATAGTTTCCCCTACTTCTTCAGTATGAATCCAATACCCAGGTGACAAAGGACCCAAGTGCACCCTTCTGTTCACAAAGTAACCCAGCACCCGTCCCAACCTCCGTAAGGTCCTGAACAATCATAACACCAGTCTTGACCCCTGTTGCTCCGTTGTTGCCCACCCGTACCAAACACTAAACCTTACATTTCTCTTCCCATATCCTTCGAGGCGTGATAATGAAAAGAGCCTTCATCAAGCTAATGTAACAAATTGACAAATTTCTAAGAAATCTTCAAAGAGATGATTTCGAGATTAAGCTTTATTTTTTTTTTTTTTTAACGATGCTCTTGTTTGATGCCCAAATTCGCCTCGACTCTAAGAACCTTACTTGGGAATAAAGAGAAACTTACTGAAGTGGCTCGAACTTCCAATGAACCCTGTCTAGCTCGAACTTCGATGAATGAACATTGTTCGGCGGTCATCTTGAACAAGTTACCTAGAAAACTTGGAGACCCCGGCAAGTTCCCAGAATCCTCCTTGTGCATTTCCAGATGGATGAATGCATAGCATGAGCCGATCTCGGATGCTAGCATTAATCTAATGCCATTTTCAGTCTGGGAAAAGCTTTCGCTTCCCCTGATCTAAAACCAACATGCATGACAACTCGAACTTGCGATCGATCATTTCTAAACCAATGGGAATAGCAAAAGACATCTCCGTTTAAAGTTGGTGAATTTCACTTCCAGCCGACTTTGGTGGTTGAAAATTTTGAGCCAGACCCCCGAGTCCCTTTAATTCTCGGGAGATTCTTCTTAAAGACCATGATCGATCTTTGATTGATGTGCATCAAGGGTGGAATTAAACTCTTAGAATAGGAATGAAGCATCACTTACAATTTGATCAGACTTCGAGATGACTACGGCCAATTACACCTCACATACGGCAAACAAGATTGACGTCATTGATATGGCTTGTGAGGAATACTCCAAGAAGTCCATGGTTTTACTGATATGAATCGCGAGTGGAAATTACCACTCCGAATTATGATCCAATAAATTGCTACTATCCTTCTCCTACCCTAACTCCATTTGGGGAATGAATTTCCTGCTTCTCGAAGAAGAGCCGACCTATTCCTTTGGTCTTAGCAGATGTAGCCGAGATTGGTCCATGCCATATAAACCATTCTACTATGATCCTGAGGGGGACATTCTTATTCTAGAAGCCATCTTAATAGTGGGAACCCACCTACTCCCCCCCCTCCAAGTCAAGGAACTTATCTCCCGCCCAAAGTCCGAACTGAGCTTAAGGTCTGTGAAACTGAATACATGCCAATTCTTCCTTGATGAACCTACTGCGTTGAACTCTAAGGAACATGCCTCCCCATCTCGAATAAGCATTTTTGGAGTGGGCGACAAAAAACAAGTTTGCCCGTCATTTAATGCTAAGAGTTGTATGTTGATGAAAAAGCTCTCCGCTCTCGTAAAAGTGCTAAAGTCCCACAAGCGAGCTCTCGCTTGGAAAACTTTCTGACATTCAGGGTATCAACCAGGAATTTTGTACCCACAAGATTCTTATGGAAGAAGACTATGCACCAGCGGTCCAACATCAAAGAAGAGTAAATCATCCAAAAATACACGATGTAATTAAAAGGAGTTGAAAAACTCTCGAACTGGATTGATTTAACCCAATACATCCGACAGTCCCTGGGTTTAGCCCGATACATTTTGTACCAAAGAAGGGAGGAATGACTGTGGTAGTGAACGAGGAAAATGATTGATTCCAACACGTTTGGTTAACCGGATGCGAGTGTGCATTAACTATCGTAAGTTTAAATGAAGCCAATACCCGCAAAGACCAACCACCTCACTGCAATCCTTAACCAGCTCATACATCAAATCCAACACACTCACCAACACGTCCTCACAACTTATTTAAAACTTTACACTCAACAGTCCAACCCACACCTCACCTCAACAGCCACACACCACACACTCCAACTATCACACTTCACACACCAGCTCACCCCACCACACAACTCACACACACCACACCACACACTAAACAACACCAGCTCATCCACCTACACTCACCCCACACTCCAAAACTAACACCTCTTTTCCACACTTCTCACTTCCCCTCAACACCCACTTCAACACAACCACCCCCTTCACTCAGCGCCACTCTCCACCCCCCACTCAACACTAGACCCCCTCATCTAACTTCAACCTACACCCATCGCGACTTGAACTCACCCCTACAACACTACATCAACTCTTCGCACTCCCACCCACCTCCCAACCTCTTTACACGCCTTCACACCACACCCCATTCTTACAACACTACCTGTCCCTACCCCACCCCACCCAACCCTTAATACCCACTCCCATCCTCACTTTACCAACCAGCCCCAACTTCTCACCCAAACGACTCTTCCACCACACACCTGTCACCATCACAACACACTTTAAAACACACCCAACTTCAAACTTCAAACCTACCAAACTTCACTCACAAACCACACTTCTACACCTTACACGCCCACCTACCACTAAACACTTCCATCCCTTCACCACCCTACTTAACAACACTTTTACCCTGCACCTCACTCACCTCAACTACACCACACTCCACTCCTAAACCACTCACCTCACCACACACCCAACCCCAAACAAACCTATCACACTAAGCTTCACCGCACCAACCTCAGTACTACAACACTCCTCTCATGCCCACCTCACAGCTCCACTAACCTCTACTACCTACAACTCCCCTCACTCACTAACTCACTCAACCTTCAAACCTCTCACCACTACTCCCTTCTCATACTTCAACCTTCTCCCATTACACCTCCCTTCTACACCACTCCTACTTCTTACACACATACCACGCACTTAACCTTACCTTCCACACCTTAAACCAAACACTCTCCATCAACCCCACCCAGACTCAACACCTCACTAACCACCCACATACTCACCTAATCCACTCTACCCAACCCCCTACACACACCACACACTACCACAACATCCCTTACACACAACTAAACATGCACTCTCTCTCCTCCCAGCACACACACACCACCACTCCCCTTACCCAACTACTACATCTCGCTTCATCACCCCAACCACCCAAACTTCCACACTCACTTCCACCCTACCACACTCTCCAAACCCAACACCCCCACCACTCCAGCTAACATCCCACGTCACTCTTCACCTACACTTTACCATCCTACACACTCTTCCACTCAAATCACGTACACACCCTAGTCACTGCACGCACACTACCTTTCTCACCTAATCCTCTCCCCACTAACCTCCACCCCAAACACCCACACCTTCACACACCTCAACCCCACTACCTCACACCACCTCCACTACTCCCTTCGCACTCCCTCTTTCAAACCCTCTACCTCAACTCACATCCACACCACACACCACCCAACCAACCCCCCCATACACCAACACACATCACACTTCCAAAAGCACCCTACTCACTCATGAACTCAACCTTCCCCACCACAAACCCAAACTCACACCTCCCACTCTACTCTCCCACTGCACCCCACCACCCCACCTACCACTTCCCTCACAACACACCACTTCAAACACACTCACTACAAACCTCCCACACCGCTACCCCCTGAACTACACTCACCTCACTCAACACACAACTCACTTAGCACCACTCCAACTTCACTACACCACTCTTACTTCCAAGACAACTTTAACCTGTCACCCACCCACTACTACAACCACCACCCAACCCCCTCACACCCCCTCTCCACCCCCCTCACACTCCACATCCCTCACTACCCCTACCCCAAGCTACTGCCTTTCCCCCACTCACACACGCACCTCCCCTCACCCACTCCTCTTCTCCCTTCAACCAACACCTCACTCACTACCCTCACCTCAAACCCAACCACACACCTCACCACAACAACCTCACTACCCACCCCACCTCTTTCCCCCCCCCCCTCACCTCTCACACTCATATACCTCTTTCAAACCTTCACAACCCCCACTACCACTACTTAACCACTCCACTCACTCACCTACCCTCCCACCACTCATCTCAACTTCTCATAACAAAACACTCGCAACTTCAACACACCACACCCCTCCTCAACCTCACCTTATCTCAACTACACCCTCACCCTCAAACTCATCAACCTCACATCTACACCCACCTCCACCCCTCTTCTCCACTTACTCACTACTTCACCCACCTCCCCACACTTTTCAACGCCACTAATATCTCACACACCACTCATAACCCAACACTATCAATTCCACACCACTCAACACCTCCCACGCCCTGCACTTAATCCAACCCACCCACCCTCCAACACCACTTCCACCCAATAACCCCTCACTACGCAAACCCTACACTCTACCTCTCACTCACGTCACCTACCACTTCATCCGCAACAACTTCAACCTGCTTCACAACACCTTCCTTTACACTTCACCACCTACTCACTTCACTAACCAATCGCCTCACCCAACCACCACCGACAAACAACAAACCTTACTCACGCCTCACCAACATACACGACTACTCAACCTCACACCTGACACAACCCAACAACCTACACACACTCCTAACCACAGCACACTCTTGCCACACCTTCAAACTCTCCTCCAACTTCCAAAGACACCCACTTAACCAACCACTTACTCCACTCACTAAACAATCACACCCCACTAACCCTACCCTCCACCTACTTAATCTCACCAACCACACCACACCACTCACCCCCCACCTACTCCACGCATTCAACCACCTAAACCCACAACTACCAAACCTCTATAACCACCTCACACCTCCCCACACCCCTCAACACCTCCCCACTTACAAACCTCTACACCATCACCACCCCACCACAACTACAACCACATACCCGTAACCCCCCACCACCCCATCCATCTATACCTATCCAATACTCAACCATCACCCACACCTACAACCAGTACTTCACCCTTTTCTACACCCACCGCCACCAACACCAAGCCAAACTCGACCTCAACTCCACCTCAACACCATACCACTCCACCACCCCTTCACTCAACACCTTTTCAATACAACCCACCACCCTACTTACTACACTTCATATAATTCTGCACATTCCCAACTAGCTACCTCCCCAACCAACAACACAACTTCCCCAACCCCCCACCACTACCTCACAACATACTTTCTCCTTAACCCACAACACACCCACTTAACCAAACCAACACCTTTCACTTCACCTTCCAACTCTTCTCACCACTTAACCAAGTACCCATCCACCCCCACCCCTTCTAATCAACACTCCACACTCACTTCACTCAACACCCTTACCAACCACGCACACCAACACAGACCTGTACCACCTTCACACCAATTCCCACAACAACACAACCACTCACCCACCCCTCTTCACTCTGACATCAACACCTCACTCCTCTCACCCCACTCTCTCCACCCATCAAATCTCCCACACACACACCCAACGCAACTCCCAAGCAACCCTCACCACTTACCACTACACACACCTCTGCACCTCCACACCTTTACAAAACTAACACACCCACCACCAACCAACAGACCCCGTCCAACATTCTTACTTCACCAACTCTATATCCTCACCACTCTTCCCTCCTCAAGCTCTTCTAACATCACCCACCACAAAACACTTTCTCTAACCAAACCCACCCCACTCTCTACACTCTCTTAACTACACCTCACACACTCACCAACCACCAACCAACCTCACCCTCAAGTCTCCACTCAACCATCACTCACCCATTCTACTACCCCTCCACCAACACACACACCACTTCTCAACAACTCTACACATCCCTTTACACATACCTCACTCCCACACTCTCCTCACTGCAGCAACATTACTCCTTCACTCATCCAACACTCCAACCTTCAAAGCTCACACCCACTCCACCCCCACACCACTAAGCCTACAACCCCCAACACCCTCCTCACCTCTCACCAACCACTTCCACTCAAACCTCACTCACAGCACTCACACGCCACTCCATCACTTCTAACCATCCAATCACGACCTTACCCAAAAACTTCACCCCCTCACCCTTACCTTCGTCACCCATACACTACGCACCAACCACTCCCACCCACCTTCTCCACACACCTTCCACTTTTATCACTCACCACTTTTACACAAAACCTCAACCAACTTCCCACACACGTCTCAGCGACCTCACCACACTCCTACAACTTACTCACCAACCACCAACACACTCTCTAAACACAACTCACTCTAACCCCCAACTACCCAACTTACCCTTTCCCAAATCCGACCCTTCACACCAACCACCCAACCAGACTAACCTCATCACCACCTCACCACAACTTCCCCTTCACCAACTCAACTCAAACTCTCTACACTCCACTACCTCACCCTACACTCAACCCCAAGCTCCTTTTCCTCTACACACCACCCCACACACCCCTACCACAAACCACCTCCTCAAACCACTACAATACACCCCCTCACCCAGTCCACACCCCCCCTTCACTCCACCCTTCCACCTACTCACAACAAACACCTTACCATCTCTCAGTCACACCCACACTCAACCTCCACTACAACACACTCACCTTCACTTCCCACTCACCTCAATCTCACCAACCCTCAACCTCCACACACACTAACACCACTCAACAACAATCCACTCCAGAACAACACACACCAACCAGGCTACTCCTCCCACTAACCAACCAGCACTACCTTCCCCTCTAACCGTTCATAGTACCAAATGCTTGAGAATTAGCGGGGTATGAATACTACTGTTTCCCTATCGTGGTTTTCTTCTTTTCTCCGGTTATATCCAAATCCCATTGACCCCCGTGATCAAGAAAAACTACTTTTACTTGCCCATACGAACGTTTGCTACCGTCGCATGCCATTCGGCTTATGCAATGCTTCCAGGCACGTTTCAAACGATGATATGTTAGCAATCTTCATGACAGGTTGAGAAAATGATGGAAGTCTTTATGGACGACTCTCGGTCTTTTGGAATTCTTTCCAAAACTAGCCTCCCCGTTTAGACCCACATGCTTCAAAGTGTGAGACACCAATCTAAAGAGTCGTTACTGAGAAGAGAGCCATTTTATGGTCAAATAGGGCATTGTCCTCGGCATAAGATTTTTCTAAAGAAAGGGAATGAGGATGACAAAGCGCAAAATCGATGTCATTGCATAACAACCTCACCCATCCACCTTCAAAGGAAATAGGAGTTATCTCGGTCAATATTGCCTGTTTTTAACCGCGGTTCATTCAGGATTTCTCAAAAAAATCCCACCAATGACCCATTCACCTTGAGAAGAATACTCCATTCATCTTTTCCGATGACTGCATACGAGCTTTCCAAACATTAAAAATAGACTTACTTATTACGGAATCTCTAATCTGATTATGCTCAAACTGGGACCATTACCATTTGAGCTTATGTTCGATGCAAGCGATTTCGCCATAGGTGCAGTTTTGGGGCAGGACGTCATGATAAACATTTTCGGCCTATCCAATATGACTAGTAAGCACCATGATTGAAGCACAAACGAACACACTACGACTGAAAAAGAACTTACTTGCCAAATTGTAATCTTTCGAGAATTTTACAGGTCTTACCTCATCATGAACAAAAGCATAGTGCATACGGAACCATTTCGCCTTAAGTATCTCTTTGCAAAAAAGGATGCCAAGGCAAGATTGACTCCGATGGGTTCTCCTCCACAAGAATATGACTTCAAAGGTTAAATTTCAACTAAATGATCCGAGAACCCTCGCACCGATCATACTGTCCCCGATTGAACCACCCGTATTAAACGTAATGATCCTAAAGAGATAAATGAAAGTTTTCCTCTTGAGACGTTAAAATATGGTGACCTTATCGAGGAGAATCTAGAACCGCCCGTGGTTAGCCCAAGACTTTGCAAATTACCCACCCTGGTAGGATTCAATGTGAAGGGTATTCGACCCATGCAAAAAAAAAGTTTTTTCCAAAGATGTAAACACAATTTCTGGGGACGACCCCTTCTTGTTTTAAAAATTGACGGATCAAGGATCAGCTATGTTGCAACGGCAAGAATCTCTTGAATTCCTCATCAGCTAGCCACATTATGGAAACCCACCGGGGGACAACATGGTGCACACCTCACAGCCAAAAAGATCTATGACTCCGGTTTCTTCTGCCCAAACCATCTATAAAGATTCCCGAGAGAGTTTGTCAAGAACGTGACTCGTGCCAACTCAAGGAAAAACTTCACAACGTGAGATATGCCTCCAAAACTCCATCCAAGTTTTGAAATCTTTGACAAAGTGGGCATCGATGCCTTTATGGGCTCCCGTGCCCGTCTTCACTAGGGAACAAGTATAACATTCTCGTGGCAAGTCCGACTATTTTGTCAAATGGGTTGAAGCGAAAGCGCTCCCCACCAAATGATAGCACCGAGTAGTTTGCAAATTTTCTGAAATCTCTCTTCGCCAGATTTTTGTTGCTTTCCCCCGATGCAATCATAAGTAACGCTGGAACCCATTTTTTTGTAATGACCATTTTTGCAAAGGTCTTTCAAAATATGGATTACTCACACGTCTCATCCACCCCCGTTATCCCACAAACAAGTGGGCAAGTGAATATATCAAATCGTAGGCTTGAAAAGAATCCTTGAAAGACCATAGGTGAAAACCTCCCCTAGGTCGGAACAAACTAGATGATGCACTAAGTCCTTCAGCACTAGCTATACAAAACACCCACGGGTGTACTCCTTACAAGCATGTGTCTGGAGAATGCATGCCATCTTTCCGATCGAGCATGAGCACAAAGCTAAGGGCTATCTGGGCCTTAAAGCAAGCAAACTTCGATTCCTATAATTACTGGTGATCACCTGTAAAGTTCAACTCAATGAACTTTGAACTTGTCGTTATCATGCCTATGAGAACTCTTTGATCTATAAGCCAAAACAAAGTGGCACCATGACTCCAAGATCAAAAACCGTGTTTTAATCAACATGGTTATCGAGTCCTCCCTTTAATTCCAGATAAAGATTTTCTCGGGCAAACTAAAATCCCGTTAGGAATAGGCCCTTACACCAATTCACTAGAGTATGTTCCCGATACGCACTGTTGAGCTTTATCTCAAGCAACGGGACAATTTACAAAGTGAATGGTCATCGCGTCAAGCACTACTTGGGGAGGGAACGTAACCACACTGTGGTAGTTTCTCATGATTCTCCAACTTTCCCCAAGGATCATAAATCCTTGTGATGGGTCCAGCAATCGCGACCCTAAACAAGCGTCTTCGTGGAGGCACCCCATGCTTATCCAAAGTTGGTAATATAAAATAATGTTGTTGTTGTGTAAGAATAGTTGTCCTAATTCCATTACCACAGTTTTCCCTGTTGATGTTATTGTTTACAGTCCAGGATTGCCCGATTGTGAAGACTCACAGTTTGTCATTCATCAAATTTCACATCCTCAGCTTCATTGGGAATCCGATATCCTAATCTTATCGACTAACGTTTATTCTTTTGGGCATACCTCATAAATGCTTAGGATTAAAGTAGTACCCTTCAAACATCGAGGACGATGTTAAGTTCTATTTGGTGGGTATCTTTCCGATTTGATTGTTGCCTGCATCATTGTTACCACGTAATCCCGTTTTTATTTACCACCAAATACCAAAAAAAATGAAAAAATTAAAAAAAAATTCAAAAAATATAATAAGTGTTTTGTCGCATTATTTCTTTTCTTTTGGGTAGAATAAAACTAAATTTTTTGACTGATCGGCGTGTTAGCCCTAGCTAGTTCCTTTAGGCCACTTTCACGAATTCTATTGCTTTGAATTATTAGAAAATTGAAGAAACGATAAATGAAATGTTAATATAAGTGATAATGTCTAAAGCAAGATTCTTCTAAAACTTATATAACGAGTAACATTATGTTTTCTCTCCCGTGAATTTTCTAACCACCTAATTCATACGACACAATTAATTTAACTAAGTTAATCGATGTTTTCAGAAAAAGTTTCAAATTTGTAACATAGAGTTTCAAAGCGAGATTTTTATAGTAATTAAAAAGAAAAATGCCAAAGACTTGAATTAAATGTGAATGCAAAAATCAAGAATATTGAAATATTGCCAATGAAGCATGCATTGATTTATGACTAGTAAAGATTGTGTCGTGGATATCCCACTCCGCTAGCAAGACGAGGTGGGGTATCAAACTAAAGAACGTCTTACTTCTAGGATTTGGTGTGTCTGAATATCTCACGTGAAGAAAGGTCTAGGAGAGGGTTTCAAACAAAGACAACCAAATCTTAGCCAATATTTAGGATATCAGGTGTTATGTGATTTCCCACTACCTAGCAAACGGGTAGGTTTTCAAACTAAGAACATCGGTCGTGGTTGTCGATATCCTAACACCGATAACCACGAGGTATGGGTTCAAACTAAGCAAAACGCATTCCTAGAGCTTTAAAGAACTTATGATTATAAAGTTGAATAATGTTGCAAAAAGATCTAAATTTTAAATCTCGAATCAATTACGAAGTCTTAATAAGTTGTTGCTTTGAGTACAATGATTCATTTTGAATTATTACTAAGAAAATAATTGACCTAATGGTTAAATTAAAATAGAGTACACACATTCAATCGTATATCCATGTTGGAGTGAAAATTCTCAAGTCATGAAAATGAGGCTTAACAATCTAAACTTATAATCGACAATGGATCTTGTTAATATTGCATAGCTTTGGAACCTTGTGAAAAATCGAGGTACGAATGAATTTAACCTTAAGTGACATCCTAATCACACTACGAGCGCTTCTCATTCTATGAGCCCATATTAATAAATAAAGAAAGTCAAACTTGTTAAAAAATGAGAAAATCCAAAATATTAGTTTTGTAGTTAGTGAATATCAGAAAATGGTGAAAACGGGGCTTACATGTTTACTTCATAACATTGTGTGAGGACACACAATACCTTAGTTTGGGGGATTTGATAAGTGCTTAATTACACATATCTTTTACCTCTAAAAACGAGCTTAAATGACCAAAAACAGACAAAAACTGCCAAATATATGTTTGTTTTGCATTTGTATTGTGCAGGAAGTGGATATCAACAAAAAGACAGAAAACCAAGCCAAAATGACAAAACTGAGCATGGAATGGAAAAGACTGTGCAAAATAAAGGCCAAAGTCCAAAAATGCCAAAGTCAGAGTCAATACTGAAGAATCAGCAGTCAAACCGGAGCCGGAACTGAAGAATACTATTGGATGCAATCTTAACCCATCTGATGGGCCGGGAAAGCCCAATAGTATAACTATGAAGACTGTGAAGACCAAATGGGCCCTCAATCAATTACAACAGCCCATTTGTGTGCAATTGACAAAGACTGTGAAGACTTTGAAGGCCCAATCCTAGCCCAGTTACAGCCAATCTCAGCCATTGTACACACAAAACCCACTCCATAACCTATTGGGCTTGAAAAAGCCCAATAACCAAACAGTACCATATTGCCTGAAAAAGCCCAATAACATAAGCCTAAACCTTATTGGGCCCAGACACACTCAATTGGGCCCAATACAAGCCCAAAAGCCCAATACAAGAACCCAAAAGCCCAAAAGCCCATTAATCCTTTTTACAAAACTTTAGGGACTAAAAGTATGTCATTTTTAAAAAGTTTTTTATAAAAGAAAAAAATGTAAAATAAAGGGAAGGACTAAAACTGCCAAATGGCATTTCTTTTATTAGTTTAAAGGCAGGGACCATTATTGCAATAGTCCAAAACCAGTTTCTTAAAACCCATTAGTTTATAAAACGCAGGGACTAAAAGCTTCACTTTCTAAACGAAGTTTTATAACTGAAAAAAAAAGCTTAAAAAAGGAATGAAAAGAGAGCCAAAGACAAGGGCCCACACTTTGCCATCTTTTTCATTCATTCCTTTTTAAAATCCTGCAACCATAACTGTCCTTCCCCCCTTGGCGCCAAAACCTCAAACCGCTCCCTCATCCCAAACCCCCCTGTTTTCACTCACCAAACCACCTCCCCAAGTACACCACCAGCTCACCCTCGAACCATTTTCCCACCTTACCCCTGCCCCTATAACCCTTACCTCACTTGGAAATAACACTCAACCCCGCACCCCCTTTCAATGGCTGAGATCATGAGAAGTGAAACCAAGGGCTAGGATTGCTTGTGAGGCTTCCTACTCTCACAACAAACTCATCCCAAGTGCAAAGAAAGGCTGAGAGCTGCTATAAAAGAAAGAAGACCAAGCCGAGCACAACACACCATTTTTTTATGTTTTTAGCTTAATTTTAATTCCAAGTCTTTCTTTTAAGAATTTAAGTGTATTCAGTTTATTTTTTAAGCTTATGTTGTAATACTTTCAGTTTTAAATAAAAGTTAAGAGTGTTTGTGAAAATTACCATTGTCGAAATTTGAAATATGATTTAAGCTGTTTAATTCTGTTTAAATTGTTTAAACATATGTTAAAAGTTATTAAAATTCATTTGTAATCACTTATATCTGCCTACTTTTACCAAAAATCAGTTAAAACTCCTTTTTATATAAATAAGGGGGTGTTTGGATAAGTCCTAAAATGGGTCAAATGGGTGTTGTTGTGGGTCAAGCTCACTCAGCCAACTTTGGCTGAGTGTGTGGGGTTTATTAAGCCACCTTAATCACCATTTTTAGTTTGAAAATAAGTTTTTAAGTCCCTTTTGTATTCTGTCAAATTTTGAATAAGCCAAATTGAGCTTAAGTGCTCAAGCTGTGTAGACAGCTTAAGCACACTTTGTTTGTGCTTATTTGAGTGTTTCTAGCCACTTTAACCAACCACTTGTTCTGTCTTTTAACCTCACCAAAGTGAAAGTCAAAGCACCATTAAGTCATTTCTTTGAAAACCCCCATTTTCAAGCCACAAAATCAGCAGCTTTTTCTTAACCCTAATGGCTCAAACTTTGAAAATAAGCTCATTTGCCTCCCTTATTAATCTGTTTTGGGTTTATTTTGGCTAAAAAGCTCTTAAGAGCTTATTTCAATAAGCTAAAAAAGCCCTTAAGCTCACTGCCTTACTTCCCCTGGTGCTGAGCACCATGATTTAGCCCCTTTTATCTAGCTTATTTTGTATTAAGCTCTTAGTTATTTTAGCTTTTATATGTAGCTTATTACTAGTTCTTTAAGTCCCCAAAATCTTATAGCTTATCTCACCCTTTAGCTTAGCTTATTTAGGGCTTAAAGTTCCCTTTTTTCTGTTTTCTTTTAAAACTGTTTATATAGCTTAATTGATCCCCAGCTTATTTTAGGGCTTATTCTAGAAACTTTAGCTTATTTAGGACTCCCCTTACCCTATTTAACTGTCCCCCATAAGTTTTAGCTTATTTAGTTGGCTTAAATCTCAATAAGAAAGAAAAATAAGCTTATAAGCTTATTAAGCTTTTGCAGTCCAAAAGCTCACTTTTCTAGCTTATTTAGTGAGTAAAAAGCATAAGTGCTTTTACAAAAAAGACTCCCCTTGAGCCCCTTAACAGCTTTGCTTTGATAGCTTTTTGATAATAAGCTAGTTGGACTTGCCTTGTAATCGGGGTCCACCTCAGGGACCAATTGTGTAATTTTCTCTTTTGTAGTTACCTTTGTTAGTCCCTGTGGTTAGTTAGCCTGTTACCCCGTTAGTCCTTGTGTCCTTTTCACTGTTAGTCCCTATAGTTAACTTTAGTTAGTTTTATTTAATTTAATTAATTAAATTAGGTTTAGATTTAATTAGTTTAATTACTTTTTATATAAACAGTAAAATTTGGGCATTTTTATATTTTTAGAATTGTTAACTTTTTCTTTATTTAATTTTATTTTTTCAGAATTTTTATAACTTTTATTTTTTGTCTTTTTCTATTTTCTTAGTTTTAATTAGTTATAAATCTTAGAAAAATCATAAAAAATCTAAAAATTAATAAAAAAATATTTTTCTTTTTTATAAAATTTTCTTTTGTCATTTAGTGTCTAGGAAAAATATAAAATTTAGTGTAGGCTTAATTTTTCTTAAATTTCAGTCTTAGACCCGTTTTACCGGGTGCGTTTTACCGTTTCTTTTCGTTTTACATTCAAACGACCTCCGTTTTTATTTTAGTTCTTTTATTTTTCAATTAACTTAATTGAATGTAATTTTGATTTTAATTTAATTTAGCATTTATTTTCTTAATTTTTAGTATTTAGGCTTTCCCTATAACTAATTTTGTTTCCCGTAGTTTTTAAGAGCCCATTTCTTTGCTTGTTTTCCAGTAGACTAAAATTAGGTTTTATTTAATTAATTTTAGTTGTATTTATATCAGTGTTTCCATCATTATTCATTCATCTAGTCGATTTCTCATCAAAACAAGGATAACTTTCAATTGCAGCCTAGGTTGGGACATACGACCCGGGAATATCTCTTCCGGAATCTTTTTATCATTGATTTGATTCTTATATATTTAATCTCTTTGTGTAGCTTTTGACCTTTTCCCTTGGTTAAGGGCATTTGGTTGAGATTTGCATTTGAGTTATTTAAGTGTATACTGCCAGCGAATCACGTAACATCATGGATATCATTACAACACAATGGTGTCAACAATATGAGGAGAAACTAAATGAACTAGGACATAAAGGACATAAAGTGTCATGGAAATTACCCAGCACATAATTAATATCTGACGTTCTTATATTGAAGTAAAGGGGTTTACATCATACTAAGGAATGAAATACAACCAAAACAAGGTCTAAGCTGGTTGATTGTAGGTTTTATATTAACAATTAATAATATAAGTATATAAATTACAAAATACCATGTGACAATGAAGAAAGGTAAAATTCTCACAATTATATATAATAATTCGTATATTACCGTAAGTGGATAACACAGGTTCGTTTTCCCAAAGATTATGAAATTGAAACCACGTTTGTTTATTTGGACAATGACTGAATTGGTTCGAAGATGATTTGTTTTCTAAAATCCTAAAAGTGAGCAATTAAAAAGGACAAATAAACCTAACTACGAGAAATCAATACGGGAAAGTAAATTTTAACTAAAAACGCAATTCGGGAAATAAAACGGGAACTAAAAACCCTAAATTTTTAAAATAAACTTAAAATGAATTTTTTCACTTTTAACTAACCCTAATTGACTAAAAAGTAAGATTAAAGAAAACTAGAACAAAAACGGAGTTGAATTGAGCTAAAAAAACACGAAAAACGTGAACGGGAATGAATCCCGCTCTTTAAAAATCAAAATTTTGCAATTTTAACCCTACGGAAACAAAATTAATTTTCCTAGAAACTATATGATAAAAGAAAATTTTCCAAAAAAGAATTATATTTTTTTGATTATTTTTCTATTTTTTATGGATTTTTAAAGTTTTTAATAAAAATAAATGTTTAAAAATACTAAACTAATTATAAAAAATTCTAAAAAATTACGAAAAATAGTTTGAACAATAAGGAACCTAAGAAAAATAAGCTTAGAAACACAGCTTATCAAATAAGCTGCGAAATAAGCTAAAACAGCTTATTATACTAAAATGCCTAAAATGTATATAAAAGATTAATAATGAAAGATCCTAACAGATGAGCTATTGTAGCATGATGGTTTAGGGTGTGTTGTGTGGGACGTTTGGTTGAGAGGGTTGAGGTCCCAGGTTCGAGCCCTAGCTCACTTAGGACTTCCCCTTTCCCAAATATTTTTAAATGCCATTTTTTACAACTTTTTTAAGGACAGAAAAATAAGCACTTTTGAAAAAAAAAAAAAGACACTGATTTTTATAAACCAAAAATAAGCACAAAATTAAGCTAGAAAAATGACAGAATAAGCAACTCTACTAAACCTATAAATGCAAACTGTTTGGGCTTTAGAAACGAATAAGCTAGGGAAAGTTAATTAAGCTAAAACAGATTAAAAGCTATATCTATTAAGCACCATTAGACTAAAATAAGCACAATTGATAAGATAGAACGGACTAGAAAAGCTTTAAAAAACCTTAAAAACACTTAAAATTTTACACTAGAAAGCAAATAAGCTCAAATAAGCAAATGACAAAACCAAATAAACTAAAATGGACTTATACTAACCTAATAAGCTAAATTAAACCTAAATAAACCATAATAATAAGCAGATAAACTAAAATAATGGAATAATCACTTATGGTGTAAACTGTTAATCAAACAGCCCCTTAAGGCACCTTTGAGCTTATTTATTTTTAAATAAGCTAAAGGATCCTTATGGACTTTTGTCTTAATTACCTAAAAAGTACACCTTAAATACTATTAAAACAACTTTTTAAAACTTTTTTAAAATTCAGGTGCTTAATTAAAAGGCTTGTGAAAATAGCTTATATACTAAGAACACTTAGTTACTTTTGGTTTTGAAATGGAAAAGACAAAAAGCTTATTTTAAGGCTAAAAACAGATATGCTAATTGATATGTGTGAAATACACATATCCGTTTATACCTAAAAAGGCCCTAAATGACCCAAAACAGACTAAAAATGGCAAAAATATACTTATTTTTGTGTTTTGTGTGTGCAGGTACGGATAAGACAAAAATCACAAGAAAACCGTCAAAAACGGGCAAACACGGACACGAGAATGGAAGAACGCACAAAAAGCCAGAAAAATGGTCAAGCCAAAGTCAAAAGTGGTCAAACAGTCAAGAAAGTCAAACCTCAGTCAACTATGGTCAACAAAAGTCAACCACAAAAAGTTCCAAATCAGCCCCTTAAGTTTTCAAAAGTTACAATAATGGTCCCTAAGGCTTAATGGGCCCTAACTTATAAAAAAACCTACCCGGATCATAAGCCCAAAACAAAAGCCCAAAACACTAATCCATAACCTTTTATTAAACCACAGGGGCCATTCCTGCCAAAAATGAAAATCATTTTATACTTGAACTTGAGATTAACAAAGACAAGGACTAGTCTTGCAATTACCTCAAACTCACATCACCCTTTTCAGTTAAAAAAGAGAAGCAGAAAATGTTTTACACTGTTCACCCGTCTCTCCCATTTAACCCTCAGGATAAATGATGGGGCAAATCATAATTAAGGGATAATTTAGACAATTCAGGGGAAGAAGAACACGTGTGCAGGGTCATCACATCATCAAACAATCTCATTGGTTCAAACCCACATGGGGTATGCCACGTTGGAAGACTAAAAGCACACAAAGGATGGATTTTTACACTTCAAATACTCTCAAAAGAAGCACACAAGGTGTCTCACAACGGATTGCCAAGCTGGCAATCCGTGTGAGTTTGATATGATCCAAGGGTGGAGAATTGTGATCCAATCATTGAGATGATCAAAGGGCCAAGAATTGAAGGAATGAGTAACAAACATTGGGGCTAGAACATTCTTTGGCAGGCTATATAAAGCACTCAACGCTCACACACCGAAGGAAAGTTTTTAAGTTTTTTTAGATTTTTAGCTTATTTTTCTAGTTTATGTTAATTTACCTTTAAAAGCTTTTTGTTAATTTTCCTTTCAGTAATGTAATTTAAGGTTCTATATTAATGAATTCAGTTTTTAATCTAAATATCTGTCTAAAGCTCTTTTGTTTTTAGTTCATAGCTATCACTTTCTCTTTAAATGATAAGCTAATGTTCATAAGCTACTCAATAAGCTCTCTTAGTCTTAAGCTAAGATAGAGTCTTAATTCAGTCTTAATATCTACTTAAATCCTAAAAATTGGCGTAAAATACTTAACTTTCTTTAGGACTTAAAGCTTGTGAAGGTGAGCACAATAATGGAAGGGCTCTCATGGACTTTACTAGCTTATCAATTGGATATGTAGGAGCTTGTAGATGCTCATTTGAGTTTAAGCTTCTGTTTAGCTGAAGCATCTTGTAAGTTCTTAAATTTTCCTTGTCATTTAAAGTCTTGATTAATTTTTACTTAATTGCTTAATTAGCTTTGCTTAAACTGCTTATTTAGTTGCTTGATTTAGCTATTTTGTGGTTCATTTTGCTTATTGATTAAGTCCTTTCATCTGCTTTTAGTTTTTGTAGCTTAGATAATAGCTTACTATATAATCTGTCATAACAATCATAAAAACTAAAAAATAGCATTAGTTGTAGATCTTTGAATTTAGCTTAATTAATTATGGATTTAGGTTTGTTAAGCTTGTTTTAAGCTAATTAATGTCTGGAAATAAGGATTAGCTATTTAGATTATCATTTCATAAACTTAAGTGAAAACTGTTATAATTAAGGGAGTGTTTGGTTTAGTAGAGTTTGACTTCTTAAAGTCAAACTTAATTGTGCAATTCATTTGAGATAGTTTCAAATTCACTTCAAACTAGTAGTTAAATAGTTTTCATAAGTTAGTTTTCAAAATTTAATAAGTTTGAGCTTATTTTACTTGGTTGTGCACCAGGGGACTATTTTCCTTTTTCTAGCTTGTGAAAATTTTATCCTAGCCCTTTTAGATTTTGTTTGTGCTTGAATTGTGTTTAGATACAACCATTTAGTGTGTCTAGTGCAGAGGAAAGCACCAAGGTATCCTGCATTGGGGTTTTTGGCCCTTGGGCAATATGTGCACTTAGCAGAGTAGTAAACATAGTTTGCTTCTGCGTCCTTTTTAGCCTAATTTCAACTAATTGTTTGTAGGAATCATTAGCTTAAACTCAAATAGCTTATAGTTAACATATAGCTTAGCATAGATTAAGATTTACTTTTCATTTTCTAGCAAAATTACTTAGGATAATCTAGTTTAAAAAGTCATAAAAATCTCTTAAATACCAAAAACAGAAGTAATTAAGTTTAGCCTTTAAGTTTTAGATTTTAAGTTGTAGCATCTGATTTTCTTATTTAAATTTATATCTTATAGTTTGATTGTTTAGTTTTCATAAGCTTAGCCTTTGAAATAGCTTAATAAGCTTTCTAGCTTAAGTGTTCTTTGAGCTTTTTGAGTTTGTTCATGAGTTAGATGTTTTATTTCCGCAAATTCAGTTTGGCATTTAGTGTTTTTTGTTATATAGGCTTGTTTAGAATTAGCTTTCCATACTCTTAAGGATCCTAAATCAGTTTTTGCTTTTACATTTGAGCTTATATTGAAGATTGTGCAAGCTTTTTAGTGTAGTTAAGCAAAAGTAAGCTCAAAAGCTCACTTTCTGTAAACAGTAATTTCAAAAGCTCTTAGAGAGCTTAATTTTGGTTTTTAGCTTAAGTTGTTTTTATTAAAAGTGCTTAAAAAGTGTTGTTTTTCAGTTTTATCATTTGGTTTTGAAAAATATAAAAAAAATGCAAAAAGGGTGTTAGCCAACCTCGAACCCATCAATTGCAGCCTCGTTGGGACATACAACCCGGGAATATCTCTTCCGGAATCTTTTTATTATTGATTCTATCTTGTGTATTTTATCCTTTTGTGGAATCTGACCTAGAATCCTTTTCAACTTGCTAACTTGAAATCTAATGACTAAAACTTAATAACCAGATGATAAATAGCTTATAGCAAACCTAATTAGCAAACCTAAGCAAATTATAAGACAGTTTAATAAGCTATAAGCTAAATTACTCTATTTTTGGGTTTTTAATGATTTTTAAGACAAATTATGAAAATCTAAGATCAATACTACTAAAGCCTAAAACAGATTCTAAATCAAGTTCAATAAGCTAAATAAGACAAGTTTAAGCACCAATAAGCAATCATTTAAGCAAAATAAGCTAGATTACACTAAGAAATTTAAAACAGGAAGAGTAAAGGGAAACTTACAACCTGCCTTAGCTAAACAAAGGCAAAAATGCTCAAAGAGCTTATCAACAGCTCTGGCTTATCAATGATAAGCCAGTATAAGTCCTTGGAAGCTCTTCCATAGCTAGCTTCCCTTCCATAAGTCCACAATCAATAAGCAAGGGTATTTAGGCTGAATTTAGAGTTTGAGTTGATTAAATGACTATTTAAGCTCATTCACAAGCTTAAAGACTTGTGAGAGCTATAATGAGCTTGTGTGAGTAGCTTGTGACAGAAGTGAACAAAAACATTGAGATTTATAAGAGCTTATGATACTTTATTTAAGAGAAACTAGATTTCATTGATTGAAAAAGCTTGATTACATTATACTGAAAAAGAAGATTACAAAAGTTTGAATGAAAATTACAATAAGCTAACACTATAGCTTAAGCTAAATTTTAACTAAAAATCTAAAAGCTAAAAACTAGGTAAGAAAAGATGCTTTGTGTGTGAGGAGTGAAGGGCTATTTATAGCCTGTCTTTGAAGCTTCTAGACCCCTTGGTTGTTACACGCTCCTCTCATCATTGGCCCTTGATCATTTCTCAATCATTGGATCCATCTCGCACACCGTTGGATTAGATTGTCTCACACGGATTGCCAGCGTGGCAATCCGTGATGTGACAGCTAGTGTGCTAGATTTGTGAGTAAGATTAGTACAAATCCCATCATTCCTTGTGATTTCTTACTTGCCATCGTGTCATTCTTCACATGGGATTGACCAATAGGGTGCGTTTGATGATGTATTACTCTGCCCATGTGTACTTTGCCCCTTGAATTATCCTTTTTGTCCTTCAATTGGTAAAAGCCCTTTGATTTGACTAAGAGGATAATTTGGGGAAGGAGATGAACAGTAAAACTGTTTCTCCCGCCTAATTTTTAACTGAAAGGGGTGTATGTTTGACTCGGTTATTGGGTGGGTTTGACTTGGGCTTATTAAAACGAAATTGGGCCATGGGTGATGGAAATGGGATAAGGGTAACCGGGTTTTGGTCTTATAAAGAGTTAATGGGTGTTAGGTTTTACACTAATGATCGTTAGTGTAATTTAGGGTTTATTTTGTTACTTTGGATATTTTGAGGGACTGAATTGGTAACTTTGGGTTTTGTCTTTTAGTGACCTTGAATTTTGTTAACCAAGTTGACTGAAGGTTGACCACTGCTGACTTTTTTCACTTTGATAGCTTCCTCTTGGCTTTTTGCGTGCTCTTCCGTTCCTGTGTTCGTGTTTGCCCGGTTTTAACCGTTTTCTTGGAATTTTTGCAATATCCGTACCTACACAATCACAAAGACAAAACAAGCAATATTCAAGCGTTTAAAGCACAATTTCGTCTTTTTAGGATCTATTTTGATATAAAACGGATATGTGTTTTCACACATATCAAAATTCCCCAAACTAAGCGATTGCGTGTCCTCACGCAATATTACATATCTTATAACCAAATACCTCGAAACTTCCCCAAACTAAACCTTTGAAAAGTAGCAAAGATTTTTGTGGAGAGAGCTAAGAAATCACAAGTTATAAAACACCCCTATTTCCCATTTTCTAAAACCTCTTTTTTCATCATTTTTTTATAATAATAATATTGAGATAATTTTGACTTTCGTTATTTTCATAACTATTAGGGATCATAGAACAAGATGCATTTCGATTCCGAGAATGCCCCAAAAAGGATAAATTCATCGTTCCCGACTTTTCACTTATCCAAACCAAGCTTAAAACAAAATCACAGCCAAATATCAGTAAAGATGCTAACACTACTCATATTTGCAACTTGTGAACTTTTTACTCCCGACATTAATTATATCTTAAGTGAGTGTGCTATCTTGAATTTCAACCATGGATCAACTCTTTGCAACATACTATGCTTTATGTTCCACCTTAGAATAATGAGTTTAAAGGCGAGATCATCCCATGTAGCGACTTTCGTCTCGGCACATCCCAACCTTGCGGCTAAGTGACCAGGCTTTTGACACCCCACAGAGACTAGTATCGGGACTCACGACTTAGGATTCAAAACTTTTAGGATTTCCCGAATAATCATAGCTTATAAAATAGAAATAGACAAAGATGCAAACGCAAAATAATTAATTTTTTTTTTTTTTGAAAAAAAAAAAAAAATTTAACAAAAAGAAGTCAATTATTAATTTAATTTAACTATTTAGACATTTATACAATTGTAACCCTCGACCTTTTAGAAGGCTGCAACATCGGTTGTGAGCCGGCAAGATGCAACAAACTTTTATCAGTCTCGGATTTTTATTCTTACTATGGGCTTTCTTTAGAAGACTACCACATCGGTTGTGAGCCGGCAAGAGGTAGTAAACTTTTATCAGCCCACAACTTTTATTATATATTTATTTTTTTTATCATTTTATCATTTTATCATTTTTTTAATTTTTTTTAAAATTTTTTTTATATAACTAAACTTAATTAAAGAAGATTTCTTTTTGAAAAATTCAAGCATAAATTTGAACTAAGACTAAAATTTTTGCTATATATTACATAAAAAATTGTTGATTTAAGTTTAATCTCCAAAAACAGCACGTATATTAATCCGGTTAAGAGCTTATGGGAGAAAAAGCAACCAGTTTATATACACAGCTCTAAGATTTCCAATAATCCTTGTTTAGCATCCTACTCATACTTAACTCTATCATTTTTCGTTCTTCGCGAATTAGCGAACGCTTAGCCTAAAAGTTAAGGAACAAGCTAGAGCTCAACACGCTCGATCGGGTCAAAATTTACTCTTATTCTTACCCAGCAAGAAAGTTAAAATTGTAACAAAAACACTTGTATATATATATATTTATTTATTTTTATTTTTCTACAAATAAAACTTAAAAATTTAAATTTTTTGAAAATTTTGCTATTTTTGCAGGAAAACGGGGTACGTGAGAACAAAACAATAAGTAGGTAACATCAAATCGATAGATTCCCTCCCCAAACTTAAACTAAACATTGTCCTCAATGTTTAAGGCGGGTCTTCTACGCAAATCTAAGCCATTTATTAATTATGCAAAGATAAACGTGAATCGATAAGATAAAAGGATATCGGATTTCCCCAAACTAATTGCAAGCAAAGGCTAGGAAGCTCGAGTGAACCGGGACAAAACACCAAACACGAGAGTCTTAAGAAAAGTTGGGTCTATCCTGCAAATAATCACAAGCACAACAAATACAAAGAACGGAAGAGTACAAGCCTCCTCACAACACATTAGAAGCTAGAAAGAAAAATAGAAAATGGATAAGCATGGGGTGCCTCCCACGAAGCACTTTGTTTTTGGTAACCGAGTCACATAGCTTGACTCGATCCCTGAATTCATTCGTCCTTAGGGAGAGTGTGGAGATCCTGGACTTTATTTAGTGGTAAGTCCCCTCCGAAGTAATGCTTCACACGATGACCATTCACCTTAAAGTTTGGACCATCAGGTTACGATAACTCAACAGTTCCGTATGGAAAAACTTTGGTGATGGTGAAATGTCCTGACCAATGAGTTTTAAGCTTTCTTAAGAATATCTTTAGACGAGAGTTGAAAAGTAAAACTAGATCACCAACATTGAAAATGCGGTTTTTGATCTTTGAGTCGTGAAGCTTCTTCGTCCTCTCTTTATAAATTAAAGAATTCTCATAAGCTTGATCACGAAACTCATTAAGTTCATTCAGCTGAAGCTTTCGGTGATCACCCGCGGTTTTAAGATCAAAATTAGCATGTTTCAAAGCCTAGTATGCTTTATGCTCTAACTCAATTGGTAAATGGCAAGACTTTCCATAAATAAGCTTGTAAGGCGTACAACCAATCGGTGTCTTAAAAGCAGTACGAAATGCCCACAAAGCTTCATCTAATTTGTCAGACTACGAGGCACGGTTTTCTCTAACCGTCCTTTCTAGAATACGTTTTAAACCTCGATTGGACACCTCTTCTTGACCGCTCGTTTAATGGTGATAAGCGGTAGCTAGACGATGTGTGACCCCATACTTAGACATTACTTTAGCAAACTGATCGTTACAAAAAAGGGTCCCACGATCGCTTATTATAGCTCTAGGTGTTCCAAATCGGGCAAAAAGAGATTTTAAAAACTTCACTACAACCCTAGCATCATTTGTGTGGAGCGCCTTTGCTTCAACCCATTTCGAAAGATAATCAACGGCTACGAGGATGTATTTATTTCCTCTTGAAGATGGAAATGGTCCCATAAAATCGATACCCCATATATCAAAGATTTCACAAACTTGGATAGAGTTTTGAGGCATCTCATCTCGTTGTGAAATTTTACCTTGTCTTTGACACGTATCACAAGATTTGATCATCATATGGGCATCTCGATATATGGTAGGCCAAAAGAAACCGACATCAAATACTTTTCGAGCGGTGAGATTGGCACTATGATGGCCCCCGGTGGGTCCTTCATGGCAAGCTTTGAGAATCTCAAGAGCTTCTTGCCCATGCATACACCGTCGAATAATTTGATCCGCACAAGTACGAAAAAGATAGGGATCATCCCAGAAATAATGTTTAACATCCTTAAAAAACTTCCTCTTTTGTTGAGTTGACATTCCTTTGATAATAAAATTCCCCGCATGGTAATTTGCATAGTCCGCAAACCATGGGGTACTTTCACTAGAAATAACTCCAAGAGTTTCTAAAGGAAATTGTTCATTTATGTCTTTGTTTTCTAACATATCCTTATGAGGATTCTCAAGTCTAAATAAATGGTCTGCCGCAAGGTTCTCACTTCCTTTTTTTTATCACGGATGGTGATATCAAATTCTTGTATGAGAAGAACCCACCGGAGCAACCTCGGCTTAGCGTCTTGTTTGTTCATAAGGTACTTTAAAGCCGAGTGATCCGTATATACTATGCTTTTGGATAAGACAAGATATGGACGAAACTTTTCAAAAGCATACACAACGGCAAGCATTTCTTTTTTCGTGGTAGTGTAATGAATTTGAGCTTCAGTCATAGTCTTGCTAGCATAATGTATAGGCTGAAAATGCTTCATCTTTCGTTGTCCTAAAACCGCACCAATCGCAAAATCACTTGCATCACACATGATTTTGAATGGTAAGTTCTAATCCGGGACAACTAAGATCGGAGCTTTGGTAAGCTTCTTTTTAAGAGTTTGAAAAGCATCAATACAATCTTTAGAAAACACAAACGGTGTTTCCTTCTCAAGAAGGTGGGTCATTGGTCTAGCAATCTTAGAAAAGTCTTGGATAAATCGGCGGTAAAAACCTGCATGACCTAAGAAACTCCTAACACCTTTTATTGTAGTCGGGTGAGGGAGCTTAGCGATAACATCGACTTTAGCACGATCGACCTCAATTCCCGCCTTTGAAATTTTATGCCCTAACACAATTCCTTCTCTACACATAAAGTGACACTTCTCCCAATTAAGAACTAAATTCGTGTCTTCACACCATTTTAGCATCTTTTCTAAATTGGAGAGGCACGAATCAAAACTATCCCCAAAAACCAAGAAATCATCCATAAACACTTCCATGGTCTTTTCGATCATATCATGGAATATGGCCATCATACACCGTTGAAAAGTACCGGGAGCATTACACAAGCCAAATGGCATGCGTCGGTACGCGAAAGTTCCATACGGGCATGTGAAAGTAGTTTTCTCCTGGTCTTGGGGATCTATTGGTATTTGGAAATATCCTGAAAATCCGTCTAGAAAACAATAGAACTCATTCCCAGCTAATCTTTCTATCATCTGATCCATAAACGGTAATGGAAAATGATCTTTTCGAGTCGCTTCATTTAATTTCCTATAGTCGATACAAACTCTCCATCCGGTAACTAAACGGTTCGAAATTATGCATTCTCTCAGTAGCCAACGACGTTATTTCCACCATTTTGGGAACACAATGCACTGGACTAACCCATGGGCTGTCAGAGATCAGGTAAATCATTCCGGCATCAAGAAGTTTTAGGACCTCTTTTTTTATTACCTCATGAATTTTTAGGTTAACCCGTCTTTGACTTTGAACCGTCAGTTTGTAATCATCTTCCATCAAGATTTTGTGGGTACAAAAACGAGGGTCGATACCCTGATATCGGTGATTTTCCAAGCAATGGCCCCTTTGTGAGATTTGAGCACTTTTAAAAGAGCATCTTTTTCATCATTTTTTAAACCTTTTGCAATAATAACTGGTAACTTGTCATTTTCTTCCAAGAAAGCATATTCTAAGTGAGACGACAAATCTTTTAACTCTAATTCCGGAGGCTCTTCAATTGAAGATTTTTCCTCGGTCATTTCACTTTGTTTAAGGTCCATCGGAGGAAGTTGAAACGGGTCATTATTTAACAATTTTTCAATCAAACAAATATCTTCCTTTGGATTGCAATCGGCATGATCAATTTCTGGTAAAATCAAATCATCCTTAAGATAAGCTTCAATTTCTTCCAAAATGAATTCGGAAGTAAACGGCTCAGACGTCGAGGTGGGATTGCCACCCGAAGAATTAGTAAATCCTAGCAATTCCAGAGCATACTCCTCACAAACTGCATCAATGATGTTAATTCGGTTTACCGACTTGTCATTTGTAGAGGAGTATCTCGTGGTTTGATCTAGATTAAAAGTGATGGCTTCGTTATCAACCCGAAGGGTTATTTCCTCTCCATAAACATCTATTAAAGCCCGACCGGTCCTTAGAAAGGATCTCCCAAGTATGAGAGGTACTCGAGGATCAGCTTCAAAATCGACAACAACAAAATCGGTAGGAAAATGAAATTTCCCAACTTTGACAAAAATGTCTTCGGCGAGTCCTTTAGGATAAGTAATTGATCGGTCCGCTAACTCTAAAGTCATCCGAGTTGGTGTAAGTTCAAGCAGAGAAAGATTTTTCCAAATAGAAAGAGGCATAAGATTTATGCTCGCACCAAGATCGGCCAAGGCATGGCATACATCTATTCCTGGGAAATTACATGGAATAAGAAACTTGCTGGGATCTCCAAGCTTTTTGGGAAGCTTTTTGAGAAGCATCGCCGAGCAATTCTCATTCAATGGAATCTTAGCTAACTCAAGTAACTTTTCCTTATTCATGAGCAAACTCTTAATCGTAGGAGCAAATCTTGGCATCAAAAGTAAAGCATCAGCGAAACTAACATCGAAGCGCAAATCTTGAAAGATTTGAAAGATCTTCTCCATTTGATTTGAAGCTTTGTCACGGGACTTTTGATCATCACGTCGTGAAGGATATGGAATATTTGGCTTAGGTAAACTCTTTGGAATATCAGATTCCGAAATAGGAATGGTTTTAGGCAAAGTCGTCAGAACATCGGGTTCCGGAATAGAAATGGGGATAACTAGAGGTGGGATTTGAGCGGTACTTCCATGGAAATTTGTTTGCTCTTCATCCGTTGTTTCCTCGATTTCTCGTTCCACTACCTTTTTAGGAGAAGGATTAGTAGGAATCAAGGGTCCCTCATAAGCAACACCACTTCGAGTAGTGATTGCTTTCATCTCACCCTTCGGGTTTAGAATGGTGTTACTCGGAAGAGTACCCGAAGTTGAGGCTTGGTTTTGAAACAATCTACAAATCATGTTTTGCAAATTATTTTGAAAAGTGGTTTGTTGATTCATCATGACGGCTTGTTGAGATTTTATCGTGTTCTGAATTTCATTCTTAAGGTCTCCTTTCAACGAGTTGATTTGACTTTGCATGTTCCTTAACATCTGATCATTATTCCTCTTGTAACTTGAAAAATCATTTGAAATCTCTTGTTGAACTTGATTATTAGGCACTTAAAAAGGTTGGTTTTGAAATCCTTGGTTTTGAAATTTAGAGCATGATTATTTTGATTTTGAAAACCTTGATTTTCATGAAAATTATTCCCCCGATTAAAATTATTCCCTTGAACATGATTCAGATTAAACCTATTTTGACCATTGTTTTGCACCGGAGCAAAACCTGGTGGTGCCATTTGATTACTAACACGGTTTGGAGGGTTAACTTGATTGTAAGTACCCGTAGTCGCACAAACACTAGCCTGATTGTTGTCGGTAGCCGGACAATTATACCAAGAATGAGCACCACCACAAGTAACACAAGATTCCTCAACCGCTTTAACCGGAGCGGGAGTGACAACTTTTTTAGAAACAATCTCGACTAAGGTCGAAAGTTGATCTGCAAGCTTATCAATTCTCTCATCCGTTTTACTAGAAGTAGCATTCATCCTAGAAGCATTTGGTTTATTTCGTGAATAACGTACTTGAAGGGATTTGTTTCTCCAAATATGTTTAAAAGCCTCTGGCTAGTCGTTTTACTCAAAAGATTTCCACCTGTAGTGGCATTTAAGAAGTCTTGTTCATTGTCGTTTAAACCATTGTAAAAGGTATCAACTTGAGTTAACTCCATAAATCCGTGATGGGGGCATGCTCTAAGCAACTCTTTAAATCGTTCCCAAGCTTCACTAAAAGTTTCCTCGAATTTTTGTGTAAAACGAGAAATTTCATTCTTTAAGTGAGTGGTTTTTGAAGGAGGGAAAAATTGGTTAATGAACTTGGTAACGAGATCCTCCCAAGTCAGGATTGAATTTGGTGGTTCTTTCTCGTACCAAGTTTTAGCAGCTCCCTCGAGCGAATATGGAAACACCATAAGCTTAATCACATCATTAGGCACATTCCTAAATCGTAAAGTCGAGGTAATCCTTTTAAAACTATTAATATGAGCATGAGGATTATCGTTTTCACGACCGTAAAACGGGTTAGCTTGAACCAACTGAAGCAAATTCATCTTAATCTCAAAATGATCGGCATTGATTTCTGGTAAAACAATAGCTTCTCCGTACCCTTCCGTGGGGGCACGGAGTAGCTCTTCCATGGTACGTTCTGCCATAGGTGCAACAATAGTTCGAATCTCGGGTTCGACTATGTTAGAAACTTGTCTTCTCCGACGTCTTGGAATTGTGACGTTTGAATTATTAGGATAATTAGAACGTCTAGTGCGCATACACTGTTTAAAGGAAAAATAGAAAAATAATAAGAAAAATATTTTTTGGTTTTTCTAAAGTTTATTCACAATCTAATTTTAACGGACAACGAGAAAGACAACTTGAACCAAATAATCAAACTTACTTCACGGTAGCTCTTAAAAATTTTACTTTTTAAGGTGAGCCGTATCTCGTAAGTGACACAAATGGTAAGTTTTTAAATCTTAAATTCGAGTTGGGAACTTATTATGGATAATACCTCAATTGAAGGTATTAATTGTTGGTGTTCTTTTACCAACTTGTTACTTTTTAAATTGAAAGAGAAAATATTTTTGTATTTTTGTTTTTAATCTTCTATTTATACTAAAAAGAAAAGAAAAATATTTTTTACTTTTTATTTTTTATATTTTTGATTTTCTTAAAAGCGTGACTTTCGAAAACGAAAGGTTCTCCAAAACACGATCAACAAACTTCAAACGAGAGAATCGTAACACACTTCCCCGGCAGCGGCGCCAAAATTTTGATTCGTAAGAATCTAACACACGTAAAAATATAATATATAGTACTATGGAAAATTACCAATTTACCCTTGAGGACAAAGGTAAAAAGGAAATTCTACAATATATATAATATAATACGTATATTAACGGGTAAGTGATTACCGGGTCGTATCCCAAAGAAATGTGAATTGATACCCTCGATTTAGCTTGGACAATGTTATGAATGATTTTCAACTTTTTGAATGATTTTCTACGACTAAAAACAATAAAAACAATTAAATGCAAGAAAAATAACTAAACATGCGGACGAAAAACGAAAATGACAAAATAAACCCTAATTAGCACCTTAACCTAGAATTTGAATTAATAATCTAATTCTATGAGTAAAAATAAAGGGAATATGGCAAAAATTTGAAAACGTAAACGACTTAAATTTTGAAAGAATCACAAAACTAAACAGGAAGCGAACAACCGCCCTAAAAGCTAAAATGCTCAAAAATAAACCTACGAGAGCCAAACTAATTTTCCTACGTTCTTAACGATAAAAGAAAATTTTCTAAAAAAGATTTATATTTTTTTGATTATTTTTCTATTTTTTATGATTTTTTAAAGTTTTTAATGAAAATAAATGATAAAAGATACTAGATGAACTCTAAAAATTCTAGAAAAATGACAGAAAATAGCTTAAACTATTTAAATCCTAGAAAAAATAAGCCCGAGATCACAACTTATTAAATAAGCTATGAAATAAGCTTTAACAACTTATTAGGCTTATTAAGCTAAAATGTATATAAAGAATAAAGTGTGCAAGGGTCTTATGAAAAAGACCCAAGGGAGCAGCGGTAAGGAGTGGGTGTGTGGTGTGTTGTAAAAGGTTGAGGTGTTGAGGTCGGGGGTTCGAGTCTTGCTCACCCCCGACTTCCACTTCCCTTTTTTTTAGTTTTTATAAAAAACTTAAAGAACAAAAGTTGTTAAGGACAACTTTTTAAGCTACTTTAATAAAAGCACTATAAGCTGAAACTCAAAAATAATCTCTCAAAAAGCTTTTGAAAAAGCTGTTTAAGGAAGTAAGCTTATAAAACCAGAAAGCTAGGTTTCACTTAATAGCTTGCACACAACTCATTTTAAGCTCATTTTAAAAAACAAAAGCTGTTCTAAAAAGCTAATGATGTGTATGAGCTAAATTTGATAAGCTAATTGTCCTAATAACACTGAAAGACTACTAAATCTATAGATCAAAACTGCTAATTCAGGAAAAGTATTAAAAGGCTCAAAATCAAATTAAGCTAAAATCCTCAATAAGCTACTACTGAACTTAAGCTATTGAAATCTTAACAAACTACTTATAAGCTATGAATCCAAATCATAAAATCCAAACTTATAAGCTAGAAATAAAAGCTTAACAAAACAGACAGTTTAGACAGATTATGCCACTTGGATTTTAAAATGAAAGTTATTTTGCTGATTTTGTAGCTTAAATTCAGATGATTAAATAAGCTTTTTAATGAAAATCAATTTAAGCTAGTTATACTACTATCCTAAATCTACTTAAATGCTGAAATTAAAAACCTAAGGACTAGAATTACCATCTGAGATTTAAGCTAGAAGATGGCTCCTTGTTGTTTTGCTTATCTGATGCAATTGACCAAAATCTCAAAGCCTATAAATGCAGATCTAATTACTTGATTTCTACACTTATAAAACTCCTAAGTTAACTCAAATTGTAAAACTAGAATAGCTAAATTCTACTAGAGCTAAAAATGAAACTAATGAAGGACTTAATGAACACAGTTTCAATTAAACAACTAGACAACTTATGAAATCTCAATTAGTCTTAATAAAACTCACTAAACCTGCACTTTTAAACCTGTTTGAATTATTCTAAACCAAAGCAAATGAACAAAGAGATACAAGCAGTACTAACTTATGTTAGTACTGCTAGTACCAAACACCCCTTTAACATCCATAGAATCCTTTTTAACTTGCTAAACTGAAATCTAATGACTAAAACTTAATAACCAGATGATAAATAGCTTATAGCAAACCTAATTAGCAAACCTAAGCAAATTATAAGACAGTTTAATAAGCTATAAGCTAAATTACTCTATTTTTGGGTTTTTAATGATTTTTAAGACAAATTATGAAAATCTAAGATCAATACTACTAAAGCCTAAAACAGATTCTAAATCAAGTTCAATAAGCTAAATAAGACAAGTTTAAGCACCAATAAGCAATCATTTAAGCAAAATAAGCTAGATTACACTAAGAAATTTAAAACAGGAAGAGTAAAGGGAAACTTACAACCTGCCTTAGCTAAACAAAGGCAAAAATGCTCAAAGAGCTTATCAACAGCTCTGGCTTATCAATGATAAGCCAGTATAAGTCCTTGGAAGCTCTTCCATAGCTAGCTTCCCTTCCATAAGTCCACAATCAATAAGCAAGGGTATTTAGGCTGATTTTAGAGTTTGAGTTGATTAAATGACTATTTAAGCTCAATCACAAGCTTAAAGACTTGTGAGAGCTATAATGAGCTTGTGTGAGTAGCTTGTGACAGAAGTGAACAAAAACATTAAGATTTATAAGAGCTTATGATACTTTATTTAAGAGAAACTAGATATCATTGACTGAAAAAGCTTGATTACATTATACTAAAAAAGAAGATTACAAAAGTTTGAATGAAAATTACAATAAGCTAACACTATAGCTTAAGCTAAATTTTAACTAAAAATCTAAAAGCTAAAAACTAGGTAAGAAAAGATGATTTGTGTGTGAGGAGTGAAGGGCTATTTATAGCCTGTCTCTGACGCTTCTAGACCCCTTGGTTGTTACACGCTCCTCTCATCATTGACCCTTAATCATTTCTCAATCATTGGATCCATCTCGCACACTGTTGGATTAGATTGTCTCACACGGATTGCCAGCGTGGCAATTCGTGATGTGACATCTAGTGTGCTATTTTTATAAGTAAGATTAGTACAAATCCCATCATTCCTTGTGCTCTCTTACTTGCCACCATGTCATTCTTCACATGGGATTGACCAATAGGGTGCGTTTGATGATGTATTACTCTGCCCATGTGTACTTTGCCCCTAGAATTGTCCTTTTTGTCCTTCAATTGGTAAAAGCCCTTTGATTTGACTGAGAGGATAAATTGGGGAAGGAGATGAACAGTAAAACTGTTTCTCCCGCCCAATTTTTAACTGAAAGGGGTGTATGTTTGACTCGATTATTGGGTGGGTTTGACTTGGGCTTATTAAAACGAAATTGGGCCATGGGTGATGGAAATGGGATAAGGGTAACCGGGTTTTGGTCTTATAAAGAGTTAATGGGTGTTAGGTTTTACACTATCGACCGTTAGTGTGATTTAAGGTTTGTTTTGTTACTTTAGATATTTTGAGGGACTGAATTGGTAACTTTGGGTTTTGTCTTTTAGTGACCTTGACTTTTGTTAACCAAGTTGACTGAAGGTTGACCACTGCTGACTTTTTGACTTTGATAGCTTCCTCCTGGCTTTTTACGTGCTCTTCCATTCTCGTGTTCGTGTTTGCCCGGTTTTAACCGTTTTCTTGGAATTTTTGCGATGTCCGTACCTACACAATCACAAAGACAAAACAAGCAATATTCAAGCGTTTAAAGCACAATTTCATCTTTTTAGGATCTATTTTGATATAAAACGGATATGTGTTTTCACACATATCAAAGTTCATATCTTCTCGGTCTTGAGCAAAGTCATAAAAACATTCAAAGTTTTGAATGCTCAAAAGAAGTATTAAGGAAAATGATGGTAAATAAGATATATCTCACATATTTTCCTGTTGAGCGCAATTTTTCAAGATATTTTCAATACGAAAATTTCAAATTCTTTCAAAATTGTGTGCTCAACAAACTCCCACTCCAAGCTTTCACTCTATTCTATAATTGAGGGGGAGTATAATAATATGATTCATTCTGCATGCAATTCTGTTCTCCCAAGACTTAGGTAGACTCATGTGAATTTTGGATATTAACTTGTTTTTAATTCACTGATTGTCAAAAATTGTAAACACATATGCACTTTTTAAGAGGGAGAATAGTGATTAAAATGTGATCAATACGGATTAATAACGTATACGATCTTCAATCTTTAAGTGCGTTCCCAAACCTCGCATGTGCTAAACTCTTTCATAAAATGGTGCATATGTGTAGGGGGAGCTTTTTGGTAACTATGAAAAACACTCAATGTGTCTTAAATGATTTCTCAGACACATTGATTGATTTTTTGTCAAATGGTTTTATGGATCTTCATGGCAATACCCCAAAGACCGACCAACTATTGTTTCTCAAGGAGTTATAAGGCGGTTAAGGTTAGGTATATTCGTTTCATGATCCAGCCAGAACTGGAGGGATCTACCCAGGAACACTCCATTAAATAGAGTAGAAGTCCTAGGTATGATTGAAAAAGGAGTAAAGTGAGAATAAGGGAATAGTGCCGACTGAGATGGAGCTAGTGCTGGAATAAACCCAATAAGGTACTAGTCATGAAGTCTTGGTAAGCACTAAAGGGGTGGAAGAATGAAAAAGAATTGTAAGGATAAAGGGTGAAAAGAAAGAAGCCCTCTATACAACCCTAGGCAGAAACCGGGTCAATACATAATCTATCGGTAATCACAAAGATGATTCTGATATTGAAGACTGACATCATGGACCCAGTGATGCAATGCACAACCCTCCCTAGCCACTCAGAATCTCTTAAAAGATTTCTGTTTCATTTCTTACGGAGATCAACACGTTTCTATCGGCTTTCTCATTCCGAGATCGTTGATATTGAAAAGGTGGCAGTCCGCTCCAGCCTCCGATTACCAAATAACAAATGTGCACTTATAGAGTCTAGAGCCAATGAGATCCATCAAAAATCTCACTAGGACACAAATTCCAATATACAAAATGTCGTACATCATTATACAACATTTTGTATCAAACAATCCTATGCATTATCCTTGTGGTAATTGCCAGAACATTCAGAGTGATACTCTTTAATATTCACAGTGATGAATGAAAATCCTTCCAGAGTCAACATCAAACTGCTCTGCGGTAGGTGACTTGCGAGATTCTAAATGAATCAATCTTGTGTCAACTAGATATCGACCTTGGTCCAGTATATGAATTGACGACTCAATCGAAAAGATAGTAACTATCTGATTCACTCTTACCGTGTTGTCTGCTTTGAGACGCTCCAGTAATGAGTATGGCTAGTGCAGCTGCGAAACCCTGTCAAGGAGATTCTTTTAAATTCTACCTGATCATAGGCAGTATTTATACGGATTAATGAGGAACTGTGGTTATTGCAACCGTATTCGACGAAGTGACAAAGATACTTTCGTCCATGTATGTTTATCTCTAACCTATACTTGCAGGTTTTCCCGACGGTAGCAGCTTCTAGTCCATGACGAGTCAAGATTCAAGACCTCATGCTCAATCGACAAAGATATATACATAATGAAGGCTCAAACTATCAAAGTCTTCCGCAATATCTGATGTGTAGGTCCAGCCCTAGATAGATCTTCAAGCCTGTTAAGGTTGTAGAGTACTTATGTAATCACAAGAAACTCTAAGAGAGACTCTAACAAATTAAACTATTGTTTACGCAGAATATAAACAACAGAGTTAAAGAAGAATTACTTAAACATTGATCCTCTATAGATATTTTCTATTAATAATAAAAGTGTTTTTTGATCGTCCCTTTCATCTATGACCGTAGGTTTCTTAAATACTCATGAAACCCTAATAACCTGTTACCTAAGACTCGCTCAAGAGATAAGTATTATCACTTCCTAGGATATCTCATACATATCCTTATCACTAACTAACTATACTATCAACCCGGAGTAAGCATAATACTA